>JANFOE010002013.1:0-100242 GCA_025667525.1 Glebionis coronaria
TCGACTCAGAAGAATAGATGCTACAAGCACATATGTAGGTGTCCCTAACACTATGTCCTTATTTTTTTTCACTTCTTGCATATCTCATAAAATTTATTCTCACAATCTTCAAAGAAAATTTAGTGCTTATTAATCAGTTTATGGTGACTACTAATCAGCCTTGCATGGTCCATTCCAAATTGTATGTAGGCGCGCAACTATATACAATTTCAAGATTAACGATGCAATACTCAGTTCGTCAAAATTTTATCTTTATGTTTATAATAAAAACATTTTCATGCTTAATTCTTAAATAAGAATCAGAAATAAATTTACAAAGATTTTCTTTGCTATGAAAACAATTAAGTTTTCCAAGGTGTTTTATAAACAACTTCATTTCGATAGTGATTGTTTACAAGTCTCACTTTAAATAATTCATGTGGTGATGAAAATCAATTTTTCCCAAGGGATACTATTGTATCTTATAAAAACAATTAGTGATCTGCAAAAGAGTGATGAAGAGTTGTTCACCAAGAACTAACTATAATATGATAGGAAATGAGCTTAGCCAATTAATCATGAGGTTCATGATCTCGATGGCACTAAAAAAGAATAATCTACAACGTAACTCAAATCAAGATGAGTACTTGTTCAATGGTTGCATCACTAATGCGAACATTAGGATGAAGCAATAAAGGATAGATAACATCGATACATGTAGAATTTAGCAATCAATGGTAGTCTTTTCATTAATCACAAACAAGTCAAAATTGTACCGTAACACATTATGTGTCACTATGTCATACAATTCCAAGAACTCATCCTACCAACTGATGTCTCAGTTAAGTTAGGGATTATTTTTAAAAGATACCACAATGAATACTAATCTACAAGAGTCATGGGGGTTCCACCTGTCCCGGAAGATCCATCGGTCCCAATTTAGAAGAAGATTTCTTCAATTTATTTCTTGGACACTAGGCATCCTCATTAGTGGACAATGGCCTAGGAACAACCTTTAACACGAATCAACAATCATTTAAAACCTTATAATTTAATCACAAAACTTAACGATTTTCTCTTAACAATTTCTTATTCCATACGGGTTAAATTTTACTTTATTCAAGTTCCAACCAATTTTATACTCAATTCGATATCCTACCTTATTCTCCAATACTCCAACTTTATTCTTAGGCCTTAATAAGGCAATAAAAGCTCGATATGAACAACACTTAATTTCCAATCCTATAACTCTTACAACAACAATTATCAAATGAGTCACTAGTATGAGATGACTCATAAATTCAATTAGATTTCTCAGAAACGTATTAGTGGCATGAGGCTTTTGGGAATGGTTTCAATGACAGCCTCAAGTGCAACATTCACCCTTTCGATTTCAAATTAAGAATTGGGTGACAACGAATCAGATGACATCTTTCCAGGTGATAACGTTTTGTCAAACTTCACTCTATAAGGAAAGATCGTCATGACATCGATATCAGATTTAATCTCGCCACTTCTTCTTCAATATCACAATCAACTAATATCTATATTTCTACGAGTATCAACCATTTGTTGGGATTATAAATATCCACAACTTGGTTTAGATCTAGGATAGCTAGAATTCCTACGAGAATAGCTTCGATTAATTTACTAGGGGATTTAGGGTTCCTTGTGACAATCTACGTCGTATAAATACCTCGTATAAATATAGAAATAATCATCAAACAATCATGTAATAAAATTACATCATATATATATATATATATATATATATAATATTATATATATATATATATATATATATATATATAATATATATATTATATATATATATATATATATATATATATATATATATATATATATATATATATATATATATATATATATATATAATCCAAGTTATATATATATATATATTAAAATAACACTTCTCAGTCTGGCCTTGTCGTAACTCGGGAATTCTTCGGCACCGTTATAGTCAAAACATTTTTAGACATTTTTAGAAGAATGTTTATAGTTAAAAGATTTTGAAATGTTTTATTCAAAACCTTGGTTTTAAAAATCTTTCGTTCTCTATAACGAGAGCTCTGGTACCAAACTGTAACACCCCCAAATTTATACAACTCAATACAACGGAAGACTAGTTGGTGTTACGGGATAGCACCATTACTCACATCATAGACAACGCATAAAAATCGTGTCGTTTAATAATAAAGCATTTCCATTCATAAATATCAAATTTACATAGGTCCCAAGTCATTGTATTTAATACAGGTTTTACAAACATTTGAATGGAAATTATAATTTAAGTGTGGGCCATGAATTCTTGTCGTCTTCCTGAGAATTACCTTCAAGTACCTGAGATAAAACATGTTAAAAGAAAAGGTCAGCGATAACGCCGAGTGAATTCATAGAGTTTAATAAATCCATCATATAATATCAGTATAAAATTATTACTGAAAATCATTTTGTACAAATCATTGTAATAGGCCATAAATAGCCAAATTCATTTTACACAAATCCTTATCGAAAATCATAATAAAGGCATTTGCCTTAAAATCATCATACGAGCCAATGTCGTAAAAACATCATACAATATGTCTTATGACGTTGTATGAAAATAAAAACCGTTATATGAATATGGTTATGAAAACCAAAACACGAACATAATATCAATAGTATGACCCCGTATTGCTAGTCAGGCAATACATTGTAATTCGGTGCGTCTAGTAGTATTTCGTTAGTTGGATTATTATAAGCCGCATGACATTGTTACCTTACTAAACCAAACAACGGGTAGCTAACCTGATACTCAATTTGCCCATCTAAATTAGCGTGTCGTCACAAAGGTCACGCTATGGAAATCTTCTCATACATAAATTCGCTTACCAATCAATGTGGCACGACGGGGATCAACCTTCAAGGCGCGAACTGGGGTGATCGTCCCCAAATAGTACTATTATATGCATAAGCGTCTACCAAATCCCGGTAGTTCACAATTCATGCTAATGGGACTTTTAGTGACATAACCTAACTTTAATAATCCATTTCATTTCATCTATCGGGTCATTTAATCATTCATCGGGTCATACAATCATTCGGGTCCAAATCAATAAACAAACAATCGGGACAACTAGTGTCCTATTTCATAAAAACTAACATGTTATCTCCTCGCGGGTTTATAAAATATTTCATAAAAACATTTAAAAGAGTGTGAGGCTATGAACTCACGTTGATGTGGGAAGGCGGTTATCGGCGATTCGGATGTACGGTACGTGCTTCAATCACGGAAACCTAGACAAATAATACTCGTCTTAGACTCATGTCCAATGACTTTATAAAAATAACAATTATGTATACATATTATGATTTTATATATATGATGATCCAGTGGGTTTACATGTTCTCTTTTACTCATTTTAGTGTTTACGTATTGGTATCTTCCTACTAGTTTACTAGTTTTACCTATTTACGTGTTTTAAGTCCAATAAACTTATTATAAGTTCTTTAACTTGTATTACTCCATGTTATACTTATATTATCAGTATCTACACTTTACAAGTTGGGCCTAAATGGGTTACACCCAATAAATAAGTTTATAAGTCTTTTAGTCCATTTTGTTGTATTATTAGTCCAATAACGTTAACGTAGCCCGTTAATGTCCGTATGTTATATAGTTCGGGTTTTATCGGTTTTTACTTGTTATATATTTTTATATATCAGTATATGAGTTTTATAAAGTTTACATTAGACGGGTCCAACCATCTAAGTTTTATTAGCAAAAACGTTAATTTTACGGTAATAGCCGAAAAAGTCGTAAAAATCATGTTTATAGTTTTTTTAACTTATAAAACTTAGCAAGTTACCATTTTTATAAAATTTCCACTTATTTATCATTGTACATATTTATATAAATGTATTATATAAGTTAGTGGGTTTTAATTCATATTTTATACTATTTTTATTTGAGTGCTTATATAATACTATTATACTTTAATTTACAAAATCTGATTTTTATTTTCATGTTCACCAAAACTGCCATATCTAGAGTTCTATATGGAGATAGAAGCTCAAATTTTTATGACATAAACTACATGATATGTGCTCCATTTAACTCTACTATAGCTACTGTTGAACCATCCTCTAAGTATTTTCTAAAAATCGTCCAAAACAGTGAACTCAGATTGGTACTCTAAACTTGTTTTGATCATATCTCACTCATTACAATGATTCCATTGCTTGGCCAACTCTCACATGTGTACAAGACTCATAGCTTACTGTATATCAATCTATTCAAGTCATTTTACCAGTTTACCATATGATTCTTTACTTTTTTATACAGCCATATAAATTAAGCAAGATTTTAACCTTTTTACATATAGTTTTTCATCTTTTTAAGCATGTTTATCAACACCAAATCCCCACACAATATTTTTAATCATCATTCATCATTATATACATATACATAAGTGAAAGAAATACAAGATTACATAATCAAAAATAACAAGAGGATGAGGAGGACAATCTTTATACCACCAAGTTGATGTAGGTTATGATTTGGACATGGATTTTGATGGAGAAACTTGTGGATAACCAAGACCATCTTCAAGGCCACCAATCTTCATAAACTCCTTGTGGAAAATCAGCCCCAAGACTCCATGGAAACTCCTCCATGGATGTTATAATCACCACCATTCAAGAGAGCTTCAAGAGGGCATCATCATATGTATGAATAACATAGGATTTTGTGGTTAAATTTGATCAAAATGGAGTGTAGGGTGATGATGGTGGACGACACAATTGAGAGAGGATGAGATAAATGTGTGGTATTGCATATTGAAATGAGAAGAGTGGTATGTTGCAAGTGGTTTTGTTTGATGTTAGCTTACTTTGTAAGCATGAAGTAACAAGTGTATAACTTGTTTATAAGGTTTTGACACCTCATGGTGTTAGTAGCTAAGTTAAGGCCGGGTTTTGAGTGGGGGTGGGACAAGTGTCCCACTTGTCTCATCCCCATTTATTTACGGGTACTCCTCGATTCCAGTTTCCTCGATTTGCGTGCCCTCGGGTCGTTTTACGAAAAATGTTTTTATAAATTATGAATCAACGGCACCAAACGAATCTAATAAAAATTGTTTCATCAAAAACGGAGTTCGAAAACGTAAATACGTAATCCTAAGGTTTCCGGTTTAGTCGTAAAGGACGTTAAATTAAAACCGTAAGTCCTAATCTCTTTTCGTAAATTTGTGAGTTTATGAACCAACACAAATTTAAAACTCCAAAATAATATTCACGGATAAATTTATTTTCTGAAATGTCGGACTGTCACCAAAGACGGTGTATGTAAACGTAAGCACGTAACGTTGAATCCTCCGGTTTAGACGTAGTCGATGCTACTTCAAGACGTAAATCCAAATTTCTTCCCAAAAATAAGTGATTTTTAATTATAACATTAAAATAATGTTTTCAAATAAATATTGAGAATAAAATATCGACCATAAATTGACGGATTGTCACAAAACACATAAAAACATAAAGAACAATCAAATAAGCATGACAATAAGCAAATAAGCAATAAGATTAAACAAGATAAGAAAGGTAGAATGAGAGATTAATAAAAAACTTGAAATTAAAGATAAAGATTCAACAAACTTACTTGAATTACTTGAAAGGAAAGACAATTAAAGTAAATGAGACAATATGAAAATGGAGAACTAATTTGTCAAATTAACTCACACCTCCTAATGACACATTAGGAGGGTATTTATAGGAGGAGTAAATGTGTTGATGCTTTCTTCTTTCTTCTCGTCTTTTCGTCTTTTAAATTCTTTGACTTTCTCGACGTTGTCTTGGGATTTGTCGATATAAATTGAACTCATCTTATAATTTTCTTCTTCTATTAGACTTGGTTCTTCGACTTCATTAAACTTCCGTCTTTAGACTTTTTCTTCGATAAATCTTCAGAATAGGCCTTGGACTTCCGTTCTTTTTGCACTCTTGATCTTTTGACTTCGTCTTTTGTCTTTTTTTTCGATAAAAGCCTGTGAAAGCCCGTGTTTTCTTCCCTTTTCATATTTTGATCCTAAAACACAACAAAAACACAAACCACGCATAATTCCGACATTTACGACATTAAATACACGTTTTGGCTTGGTTATTATTATAATTAAGTGGTAAAAGGATAAGTGTTTTCACACTTATTAGTTTACAAGTTCAATAGAAAGAAGATGGTATCTTCATATCTCTAGACAAATATGTAGCAGAAATCTTGAAGAAGTTAGGCTTTTCTCCACATGAAAAACGGGCTAGCACACCTATGGATAGGGAACACCCTTGGGGAAAGATTGGATATGGAAAAGAGGTGGATGTCAGGCATTATAGGTCAATGATTGGATCATTGATGTATCTTACAGCTTCTAGACCTGACATTATGTTTGCTGTGTGTGCATGTGCACGCCATCAAGTGACTCCCAAAGAGTGTCTTCTTCATGCTGTGAAGAGGATTTTTAGATACCTTAGGTGTTATCCCACCTTGGGATTATGGTATCCAAAGCATTCTCCATTGGAGCTTATTGGTTATTCAGACAATGATTATGGAGGTGACAAGTTTGATAGAAAATCTACAACTGGTGGATGCCAATTTCTTGGGAGCAGGTTAATATCTTGGCAATGCAAGAAACAAACAGTGGTGGCCAACTCTACAATTGAAGCAGAATATGTAGCTGCAGCTGCTTGTTGTGGACAAGTCTTATGGATTCAGAACCAACTGTTGGATTATGGGTATAACTTTATGCATACCAAGATTTTTATAGACAATAACAGTACTTTATGCATTATTAAGAATCCGGTACATCATTCTAAAACAAAACACATAGAAATTAGACATCATTTTATAAGAGATTGTTTTGAAAAAGGTTTAATACAACTAGATAGGGTTTGTTGATCCCAAACTTAGATCGATTAAGCTTTGTGTATACGAGATTAGATCAAGTAATACACGTAGAGAAACCTTTGCTTATGAATAAAGTAACTAAGTGTTATGCGGAATTAACACTTAATCTAAAACACAAAGATGTTAAACAAACTTTCACTTGTATTAGAATGATCGAACTTGATTACAATGAAAGAGGTTTAACTTGTGAAAACTTATGATAACTGATGATCAACATTAACCTAAAAGATCTTCTTTTATAGATTAAGAAGTCTTGTACAATAAGCTACGAATTAACTATTCTAGGTAAAGATAATAATGGAAAATACAATGTCGAGCTTATCTTTACCATACACAAATAAAGAAACAAATAAACAAAAAGATTCGTATGAAGATATATTCCATCAGTGTTAATCTTCAAGGCTGTCAGCGTTGACTTCTACAAATGTCAACGCTTGGCTGTCAGCGTCCAATGTCATCTTATCAGCGCTTGAATTCTTCTTATCAGCGTCTAGTGAACTGACCCATAATTTATTCCCAACAATCCTCCCCTAAACTTGATATCTATTCCAATGATCAAGTTTCTGAATAAAAACTTAAGGCTTAGGAGGAATCTTACAAAAACTTCTTATGTTGGTGATAAACATATCTAATCAAGTCTTTGGCCACGTCACTAGTATAATCAATCTCCAAGGGTGTCTCCTTCATCTTCTCCAATACTTCTTTGGACAAGAAATAGTTAGCATCCACAAGTAGATACTCTGAAAACTTTGTAGAGCTCAAATGAAACACACCACAAGTAGAATAAAGCCTCCAATGAAGATTACTGAGGTCATCTTCAAGATCCTTCCATATGGCAGGATCTGCTTCTCTTGGACCACACAAAGTCAAAAATGTGTGCCATAGTCTTATTCCATTTGCTGAAGTAGGTGCTTCAGCTGTATACTTGGCCTCTATCAATCTCCATAGATGCACCAAGTCTTCTCTGTCTATGCTTGCAAAGATAGAAATAATTGAAGTGAAAGTATGTACCTCCTTTCCAAACCTGCCAATCTTCCAAAATCCACACTCATCTTCAGTAAAACTTATGATTGGATTTCTGTCATCTAGAGGTACTACATTAACCAAATCTGAAGCTTCCAATGGAGAAAGCTTGAGATGCTTCCTTATGACAGTTTCAGTTGGATAATACACATCCATATCTTTGGGAAATTGGAGAGGATCTCCTTTCTTTACTGGTCTTTGAGCAATCCTCGTCTCCTTTTGAATCTGCATTTCCTCAGCAAGCTCTTGTTTCCTTTCTTCTGAAAGAAACTGTAAGACATTTTGTTCTTGCACATTCCTCCAAATAGGATGTGCCCTGTACTCTAGCTCCTCAAAAGATAAAGCCAGCAACTTCTTGTATGTCCATCTAGGTTGATGGCATCTAAGCAACTTGTAGTACAATTGCCTTCTATCTCTTTTAAGCCAAGTCTTGACCTCTTGTGCATTAAACCTCAAAATCACCTTTATATCATCTTGTACCCTGAGAAGAATTTCCAACCCCCAAATTTGATCTGATAAGCTCATCTCTGGGTTGTCCATTACTTTGTCTTCCCAAGCATGGTACATTCTGGTGATTTCTGGAAGGTCCCAATCAACCTGCTTCTTCAAATCACTCAATCTTTCTCTTGCCAACTCATCCCCATATTCAAGTCTTTCTGGATCTTCAATGATTTGAACACTTGAATCTGAGCTATCTCCTTCTTTATCATCACCACTCTCTTCCTCACTCTCAGAAGTGGCAACAAATGGTGATCTACCACTCCTCTTCAAATCTCTTTCCAAAAGTTGTGCAGCCAACTGTTCATCAAATGCAATTTGTGCTGCATCTTTCTTTTGAACATCTTCTTCAACCAAAATTCCTTTACCTTTGTCTTTTGGATCAATAATAGGTAAGGTAGAAGAAGAAACCTATGTGGACACATCTTTGATGATTGCTGATGACTGGAATACATCAACACCACCTGCAACTTTGTCAGCGTTCAAGTTACCTTTATCAGCGCCCCGATTACCTTTGTCAGCGCTGGATGTGTCAGCGTTCAAACCTGTATCAGCGCCCATTGTTGTTGTGAAAGATCCTTCCAAGTTCAATGGAGTTACCTTGGATGTATCAATAATTGGGTGCTTCTTCAATTTGGTGAGTGCTTCAGCAACATTTAAAGATTCACTAAATTGTGAACTCTTCTCACTGGCTGTATGAATCAGCTCATCCTCTTCATCCTCCCCTTTGGAAGATTCCTCCATTCTACTCCTGCTACTTGGATTCTCCAAAACAGTTACACGCTCCCTCAATACTTGGAGTTCACGGCCCTGATTATTGACAATTTGTACAAGGCTGACATTTTGCTTTTGCAAGCTAATGACAACAGCCGTCAATTCATTCAATGTCATAGGTTCCAATCTGCCCTCAGCTAGAATGGGGATTTGACCTCCCAAAATAGAATCATAGGGCGTGGATGAGGTCTTAATGATGTTGGGACTGTCTTGACCAGCATCTAAGCTTGTGCCAATAGCCCCAGCCTCATCCATGGCACCAGCCACACTTGTGGAGGTGATTCTCTCTGCAACAAGGCTAGGACCACTAGAGGAGAACACTCCAGTAGTCCTTTGGCGTTTATTCAACCTAGATTGTAATGGGGTGGAAGATGAGGTAGATTGTGTGGGTGTTGGTTGGTTAAAGGGTGTTTGGGATTGTTCAGGGATGTCAACAGCGTTGGGATTGGCTGTGTCAGCGCCAACATTTTGAGTGTCAGCGTTGACATTGGGTTGGTCAACGTCCATGTGGTCAGGTGAAGGTAATGGTTCAAGAATAGGCTCAAGTTGAGGTGCAGGGTCTGGTTGTGGTTAAGTAGCCTGAATTACTTCAAGCATGGCTTGGGTGAGAGGTATAGATCTGTTTGTGGAGCTCATCTTGTCAAAAATGGTTTTCTTTTGCTTAGGGATCTCATAAAAAGTGTCATGATCCCTAGTACAATATTCTTGTAAATCAAACACCATTTGCAAAAATCTTGGGTAAGCCAAAGTCATTTTACTTCCCTTATTTTTACACATCCCTTCAAAAATCATTTTTGAAAAATTATACTTAAGCCCACGTGACATACAAACCAAAGCACTTGCAATGGACCTGTTTATTTCATTAAAAGCAGTACATTTTGGACTTAAGCATTGAAGAAGGACATGTATCAAATATTTCCAGTCAGAGGGAAATTCCTGCTTATGATATTTATTTAAAGTTTTGCCAGCAGGAATAGGATAACCCAATTCCCTAAGACCTTGTTCTATTGTTGCAATGGCAAGGGTAGTCACACCATCAGCGTCATCAAGACGCAAAGCTTGGCAAACCAAGGCTTCAGTGACCACCCATGTTCTTCCATGAACAATATATGTTAATGTAGTCACTCCATTAGCTGTTGTGGAACTTACAGTATTCCAAAACTGTCTAATGTGTGCGACAGGGACTAGTGGTTCATGAGAAAGTGCATACCTTATTGAGGATGCATTTAAAAATGCCACCATCTGTGAATACTGAGGGAACAAATCATTATCAGCGGCCAAGTAAACTACCATATTATGTTGGCTCTTGAACTCCAATGTCAGATTGTTTGAGTTGAACTTTGGTGCCATGTTTAAAGCTGTTTAGGTGATGTGATATGGGAAAAATCTAGGAGAAAAATGTTAGACAAGAAAATATGAATACCCAGAATAAAAAGATTAGCCAAATTTATAGGAGAGATGCATGATTTGGATTGGTCAAAAATGAGGCAGTTATATTCAAAGAGTAATGATGAAAATATTGAATCAAATATAACTTATCTCATGCATTAATTAAAAGTAACAACTCCCCAAAATTACGGCCAAAGATTAGTCAAAAATAACAACTGGGTAGGGCCCACTAGGTGTCAACGGTCAAAAATAGCCCATCAACGCCTAACGGCTATATTTTCTTGTCAGCGTTTGCCTAAAGCCTTGTCAGCGTCACGATTGGACGTAACAGCGTTTGGAGAAAAACTTGTCAGCGTCTAAAAATAAAAATATTTAAAAAGAAAAAGACCTTAAAAAAGTAATTTATCTTAAGGGAAATATCTTGCAAGTTGATAATAATTACTGGGCGGCAAGCACTGTCCACTTATGCACACTTGCTTAAGCAAGATAGACACAAATGTCCTCAAGTGTCCCTTGCTAACCAAAATACTTACCAACAAAGTTATTTCATAAAATTCTTTGTAACTCCCAGGTAAACCCATAACAAAACTATTCCCAAGTCTCCCATCAGACCACAACCAATTCTAGGCCAAAAATGTCTTGGCAGCATGCATAGTTTGTCAACTTTGCATGCTACAGTGCCTCATGGTTTAGTAAAACTAACCCATACTCACCTGTGGACACAATCTAGAATTGTGATGAGAGTATTGTAAGAATACCCAAGAGTCCTAAAGGTTCCGTAAACCTCCCCTTAAACTATGATACATGAGTTTCTCAAAATATATATGAACATTAAAAATTTATGTCAAGATAGGAATATAAATATTCCAACCATCATCCATAAACAAAAACATGTCCAAATAGCTCTTCAAAGATCCATAAGCAACTCTGTATCCAATGGCATAAAGTTATCACCACCTACACATTTAGATTGAAAACCACCAAACTAACATTGTTGCTGACAGCGCCCCGACAACACTTATCAGCGTTGAAGGAACTCTTGTCAGCGTTAGACAATAATATCTCTAACAACGGCAAAATTACCTTTGTCAGTGTTAGAAAAATAAAGTGGAAAAATCTAAATCATCACAAAGACCAATAACAATGCACTATCCTGTACATACTTTTACAAAAAGGTTCCAAAACACATATTAAGTGAGATTAACCATTCCAATATTTGTTACCAAATATTGAAATCTTCCAGTATCAAAAGGTTTAGTTAATAAATCAGCCACATTATCCTCTGTGGCTACCCTATCTGGTTGTATTAAACCTTTCTCAAAGCAATCTCTTATAAAATGATGTCTAATTTCTATGTGTTTGGTTTTAGAATGATGTACAGGATTTTTAATAATGCATAAAGTACTGTTATTGTCTACAAAAATCTTGGTATGCATGAAATTATACCCATAATCCAACAGCTGGTTCTGAATCCATAAGACTTGTCCACAACAAGCAGCTGCTGCAACATATTCTGCTTCAGTTGTAGAGTTTGCCACCACTGTTTGTTTCTTGCATTGCCAAGATATCAATCTACTCCCAAGAAATTGACATCCACCAGTTGTGGATTTCCTATCAAACTTGTCACCACCATAGTCACTGTCTGAATATGCAATAAGCTCCAATGGAGAATCTTTTGGGTACCATAAGCCAAGATCTGGATAACATCTTAGGTACCTAAAAATTCTTTTCACAGCAAAAAGGTGACATTCTTTGGGAGTCACTTGATGGCGTGCACAAGCACACACAGCAAACATGATGTCAGGTCTTGAGGCTGTAAGATACATCAATGAACCAATCATTGATCTATAGTGCCTAACATCCACATCCTTTCCAGCTCCAATTTTTCCCCAAGGGTTTTCCCTATCCATAGGAGTGGAAGCACTCTTTTCATGTGGAGAAAAACCATATTTCTTCAAGATTTCAGCTACATACTTGTCTTGGGAGATGAAGATACCATCTTCTTTCTGCTGAACTTGTAAGCCTAGAAAGAAGTTCATCTCACCCATTGCACTCATCTTGAATTTATCTGTCATAAGCTTGGAAAAGTCTTCACTCATCTTTAGATTAGTGGATCCAAAAATGATATCATCAACATAGACCTGGACAAGTAAGACATCCTTACCTTTCTTCTTTGTGAACAATGTCTGATCTATGGTGCCCCTTTTAAAACCATTTTCCACCAAGTAGGTGGACAATGTACCATACCATGCTCTTGGGGCCTGATGAAGTCCATACATAGCTTTCTTCACTCTATAAACCTTGTCTGGATTCTCAGGATCTTCAAAACCAGGAGGTTGCATAACATATACCTCCTCAACAATTGTTCCATAGAGGAAAGCACTCTTCACATCCATTTGATAAACAGTGAAGTTCATACAAGAGGCATAAGCTAGGAAAATTCTTATAGCTTCAATTCTTGCAACAGGAGCAAAGACCTCTTCATAATCTATTCCTTCCTCTTGTGTATATCCCTGAGCTACCAAACGTGCCTTGTTTCTGACCATAATTCCCCTTTCATCTTTCTTGTTCCTTAGAACCCATCTTGTCCCAATTGGTCTCACATATCTAGGACAATCAACCAGCTCCCAAACATCCTGTATAGCAAATTGGTGAAGCTCATCCTGTATTGCTTCCACCCAACTAGGTTCTTTGAGAGCATCAAAAATCTTCTTGGGTTCTTCTTGTGACAGAAAACATGCAAATAAACATGCTTGTACAAGAGGGGTATCAACCTTCTTGTGTATATTGGCAATAAATCCACCAAGATTTTGATGGGATCTTCTTGTCTGAACTGGAGTCATAACATCACCAATGATCTGAGATAGAGGGTGATTCTTCATTGTGGAAGTGAGAACTCCTCCTTCAAAAAGTCTGGTGTCCTCAACTTCATGCTCCATGTTGCCAATATCTTCTTCATCAGATTCTCTTTGATCAACAGGAATCTCTTCATGGACATTGGAAGGTCCACCTTGTTCAAAATTTGAAGAGAAAAGATGTGCAAAGGTGTCATCAACGTCTGAACCTTGTTTGTCAGCGCTTGGGCTAACAACGCTTGAACTGTTGTTGTCAACGTTTGATCCATCAGCGTCTGAATTGCTCTTGTCAGCGCCTGATTTGCCTTTGTCAGCGCCTGAAGAACCATGCATGTTTGTATTTGGTGGTATTTGGAAACCACCATTATCTTTTCTAGCAGCAGCAGCAGCAGCAGCATAATACTCATCTGTCCATATAGGAAGTGTAATATATTCTTGTGTGGGAGATGACTCAACTGCTGATGGTCCATCCTTCTTAGCAACCTGTATACCTGAAACATTACCAATTCTCTTTTCCAAAACACTTGAGGTTACCTTCACAATGTCTGGATCAGTAACAGGCATATAATTTAAAGCTCTAGATAAAGGTTCCAAGTCAAACAACCAATTTGGACCACTTTCAGGATCACTAGCTTTACTCTCTAAAAACCTAACATGTACTTTTTCAAGTATACGTTTTTCCTTTTTAATGTAAACCCTATATCCTTTGCTCTGCACTGAATAACCCATGAAGTAGCCTTCATCACCTTTTGCATCAAATTTACCTAGGGCATCACTAGTTTCTAAAACAACTACATGACAACCAAAAGGCTTGAGAAAGCCAATATTTGGCTTCCTTCCCCAAAGTAACTCATAAGGTGTCTTATTATGTATTTTGTTGACCAATGCCCTATTTTGAACATAACAAGCTGTGTTAACAGCTTCAGCCCAAAAGGCTATAGGAAAGTGGGCATCCGCCAACATGGTTCTGGCTGCTTCAATTAGGGTTCTATTCTTCCTTTCTGCAACCCCATTTTGCTGTGGAGTTCTAGCTATGCTAAACTGCCTAGTAATCCCTTTCTTGGCACAAAAATCATCTAACAACTGATTTCTAAACTCACCCCCATTGTCACTTCTAAGAATTTTGACCTCATTACCATTCTTCTTCTCAATCTGGGTAATGAAATTAATCAAACTTTGGGCAGTTTCACTTTTCTTGGCTAAAAAGAAAGTCCATGTAAACCTGGAAAAATCATCAGTGATGACAAAACAATATGATTTACCCTTCAAACTTTCTATATTAGTTGGACCAAAGAGGTCCATATGCAATAAGTGAAGTGGTTTAGAACTAGAGTGCACCTGTTTAGATTTGAATGAGACCTTGTGCTGCTTACCCTTAAGACATGCAACACAAGAGTGGTCATTGTGGAAAGCCTTTTCAGGCAAACCATCAACTAAACCAAGCCTCACAAGTCTATTGATATTTTTAAAGTTTATGTGCCCTAATCTCCTGTGCCAAAGATTACTTTCATCTACTGAGGCTTTAGCATAAAAACATGACATCATTTTATTATTCATCTTAATTCCATTAAGATTCACATTATATATGTCTTTATGCCTTGGTGTTCTAAATTCTATGTATTTCTCCTCAGGGAGCTTGTAATCTTTGCTTAACACCAAGCACTCAGTATCTGTGAAAAGAACCTTATTTTTGTTATCACACACTTGTGATACACTAAACAAATTATAATCCAGTTCTTTTACCAGGAAGACATTCTCAAAACGTAGATTATTGGTAATAAGGGTTCCTTTTCCTGTGATGGTGCCATAGCCCCCTCCAAAGTATACCTTATCACCATCTTGAATAGGAGTGAAGTTTGTCAGATAGTCTTCCTTTCCTGTCATGTGCCTTGAGCATCCACTATCCTAATATCCATAATCATTGATCTTCTTCTGAATGCCCTGCACATAAAGAAAACACATTAGTTTTCTTTGGGAACCCAAGCCTTGGAAGACTTGGATTCATCTGTTTGTTCAACAAGAACAGACTTGGTTCTCATAACAACTCCATTTTCATCCCTTTTTGGATGAAATGCCCAGTTAACCCCAATTGGTCTTGACATGACCTTTGAAATATAATGAAACCTGTTGCATGTCATAGAAAGACCAGTAGAATTAGGGTTTTGGTCTTGTTTTGGTCTCCATGTTAAGCTAGTAGAAGCTTTAGACCCATTTCCCTGTGGTTGCAAATACCTAGGTTTGGCAGTGTGTCTGTCAGCGCTGAAATTGTTCTTGTCAGCGCCCCGATTGCCTTTATCAGCGTTAAACCTAGGGTTTGCTACAGGAACCCATTGCCTATTGGACCAAGTGTTTGACTTTTGGAAAGGTCTTAGGCCATGTGTGTTAGACCCTCTAGAAAAGAATGGGGCTGGTCTAACAACTTGTGAACTTTTGTTCACCAAGGTATTGGGTCTGACAGTGTTTGACCTATGTTGACTTTTGTCAGCGCTGAAATGGTTCCTATCAGCGTTGACATTGGAAGCGTTGACACATTTGTATGCTAAATGTGAAAAGCTACCACATGAGTAACAAGCTTTTCTAGACATAGTCTTAGGTCTAGAAGAAAAGAAGCCTGTTCCATGGTTACTAACTTGGCTTTTTGGTGACCTAGTATTCCTATACATCTCTGCATACTTAACACTAGGTTTTCTAACAGTTTGTGGGCCAAGGTCAACAGCTTTGCCAGTGGTTGGGTGTGTGATTTTAATAGGTGTAGGATCATGGGTCGAGATTGGTGTGGGCTCATTTGGACTTTCACACAATAACCCTCCCTTAACAAACAAAGTGTGGTTAGCTTTCTTCCACTCATCTAGGTCAGACAGTTTTTGTTTATATTCTTCAACTGGGGAAGTCACTCTAGGTGGAGGAATGAATTCCTTCTCTTTGAGTTCTGGCAAGCCAGTCCAAGATAAGTCCTTTGATTGGACACCATAGAAATCCCCAGCTGGTGGTGGAACACCAGTATAATCTTTCATCCCAATCCCACTCATGTCCTTAGAGTCTCTTTGTTTGCTAACACACTCTCCTAGGGATTGTGTGGCCTTATCAAATCTCTGGATTTTAAGACTCACATTATCTTTATTTTTGTTAGCCTCATCTAACTGAGCTATCAAATCAAGATTAACCCTGTTTGTGATATCTTGAATATCTTTACTTTGATGTAACTCATGTTTTAAGATATTTATTTTATCCTTTAAATCAAACTCCATTTTCTTATACTCAGCTACTGTCTTTTCTGTTTGGGTGAGAGCAATTTGATAATTAGATACTTTGCATCTTTCAGCACTTGCCTCATCTAATAATTTTACTATCTCTTGATTTAGTTTTTCAGTATTTAAACGACAACCCTTAGAACAGAAAGCATCATCATATACCTCATTATCTGATGAAGAGGAGGAGTGTGCCATGAGAGCATATTCAACATGCTCTTCTTTAACTTCAGCAACCAAGGCTCTGTCCTCTTCCTCATCTTTAGCCAAAAAGTTCCAGCTCCAGTCCCATCCTCCAACACCATCAATTTGTTGAACAACAACCATGGCCTTGGGATCTTGGCTCTTAACCATTTGGCTTGAAGGCTTACCAGCATCAGATCTTCTTGGAGATCTACATTCCCTCATAAAGTGCCCCATCCGATGACAATTGTAGCACTCAACTTTGGATTTGTCAAATCCAGCGACATCCTTAGCATCAAAGGTCATCTTCTTCTTGAACCTTTTATTAAACCTGTTTGCTCTTAAACTTACAAGAGCCATAGTCCACTTGATGTCCATCTCTTCTAATTGCTCATCACTTATCTGCTCAAGATCTTCATATGTAATCCTTGAATCACTGGGCAAAGAAGCAATGAATGCACACACAGTATCTAGATCTAAACCAGCAGGTTTAATTCTATCAGCGCCGAAGTTATGAGTGTCAACGCTTGAGTATGAAGTGTTTGACA
Source organism: Glebionis coronaria (assembly GCA_025667525.1). Taxonomy (NCBI): domain Eukaryota; kingdom Viridiplantae; phylum Streptophyta; class Magnoliopsida; order Asterales; family Asteraceae; genus Glebionis; species Glebionis coronaria. The sequence goes on from JANFOE010002013.1 coordinate 17,453, forward strand.
GGATATGATCCAGCGCTGACAGACTGTGATCCAGCGTTGACACATTGAGATCCAGTGACTGGATGTCCATAGGAGTTCATGGAATCAAATTGGCCTTCACTTTGTGAGAAGAAGGCCATGTTGCTACTGGAAGATTTATTATCACTCTCCAAAAGCCATTCATTCTCCAACAGTCTTAGTTTGTTGAAGATGTCATCAAACCTGGAGGTCTTGTGGGTGTTATTGACAAGAATGGATCTTGTCTCAATCTTCCATACATCACCAAGGCTTTTGAGAAAAGTAGCATTCAAGTCAGGGTCATCAATCTGTGTTCCCATGAAGGAAAGTTGACTTGTGATGTCAAGCAGTCTACTTCTCACACTGCTGAGATTCTCATTGGGTTGAGCCTTAAAGACAGCATACTCATGCATGAGTTGCTTCTTCTTTTCTTCTTTTGTGTCAGCATTGCCACCATGTGCTACTTCAAGAGCTTCCCAAAGCTCTTTTGCAGACTCAAAGCGTTTGTACTTGTGCTGATTCTCATGACCTAAGGCGTGTTTCATGATGTTCAAGATTTTCATGTCCACCCTTTTCTTGGCTATATCTTCAGCAGATACAGCTCTTCCATCTTCAGGCTTTTCCTTCTTACCAGCTTCAGGACAATTAGGAACAGCTATCCTTGTGGCAATAGCATTAGCAATCTTTTGAGCTTTGTTGAATGTGTTCCCATATTCAACAATCTCCCAAAGAGTGTAGTCATGGATGGCTATATATTGCTCAAAATTAGACTTCCAAAGCTCGAAGTTGCTGGCATCAAACATGGGAATTTTGATACTAGGGTTTGTGGTGTTGTTTTGTAGCAAAACTGGAGCAGGAGGTTGATCTGTGCCAGACATGATGTTTTTAGGGTTTTTGGTGTTTTAGGGTTCTTGCGTTACTTAAAGATCAAAAGTTTCTCAACAAGCTCTGATACCACTTGTTGATCCCAAACTTAGATCGATTAAGCTTTGTGTATACGAGATTAGATCAAGTAATACACGTAGAGAAACCTTTGCTTATGAATAAAGTAACTAAGTGTTATGCGGAATTAACACTTAATCTAAAACACAAAGATGTTAAACAAACTTTCACTTGTATTAGAATGATCGAACTTGATTACAATGAAAGAGGTTTAACTTGTGAAAACTTATGATAACTGATGATCAACATTAACCTAAAAGATCTTCTTTTATAGATTAAGAAGTCTTGTACAATAAGCTACGAATCAACTATTCTAGGTAAAGATAATAATGGAAAATACAATGCCGAGCTTATCTTTACCATACACAAATAAAGAAACAAATAAACAAAAAGATTCGTATGAAGATATATTCCATCAGTGTTAATCTTCAAGGCTGTCAGCGTTGACTTCTACAAATGTCAACGCTTGGCTGTCAGCGTCCAATGTCATCTTATCAGCGCTTGAATTCTTCTTATCAGCGTCTAGTGAACTGACCCATAATTTATTCCCAACAGGGTTGACACAGAAGAAAATGTGGCAGATTTATTAACTAGACCTTTTGATGCTAGGAGTTTTCAATACTTGGTAACAAGTATTGGAATGATCAATTTTACCTAATATGTGTTTTTGGAACTTATTGTAAAAGTATGTACAGGATATGCATTGTTATTGGTCTTTGTACAAAATTAGGTTTTCCACTTTATTTGTCTAACGCTGACAAAGGTTATTTTAACGCTGATAAGTGTTAAAGTGGACGTTGACAGCAACATGTTAGTTTTGTGGTTTTTGATCTAATTATGCAGGCATTTTGAGCATTATACAAATGGATAAAGAGTTGCTTATGGATCTTTGGAGATTACTTGGAGTGTGTTCAAGTTTATGGATGATGGTTGGAATGTTTACATTCCGATCTTGACATAAGTTTTTATTGCATAATTTCTGTTTGGCAACTTGTATATCATATTTTAAAGGGAGGATTAGGAAACCTTTAGGTTTTTTTTGGTATTCTTATAATACTCTTATCACAGTTCTAGATTGTGTCCACTGGTGAGTACGAGTTAGTTTACTAAATCGTAAGGAACTGTAGCATGCAAAGTTGATATACTTTGCACGCTGCCAAGACTTTTTGACCTAGAATTGGATGTGGTTGGTTGGGAGACTTGGGTATGATTTTTATTGGGCTTACCTGGAAAGTTACAAAGGATTTTATAATATAACTTCTTTGTTAAGAACTTTGGTTAGCAAGGGACACTTGAGGACAATTATGTCTATCTTGCTTAAGCAAGTGTGCATGATTGGACAGTACTTGCCACCCTATAGTGATTTTCAGTCTATAAGTTATCTTCACTAGGATAAATTACTTTGTTAAGGTCCTTTTTCTTTTAAATTATTTTTATTTTTGGACGCTGACAGGTTTCTTTCCAACCGTTGTTAAGACCAATTTTGACGTTGACACGACAAATTCCAACGTTGACAAGAATATAGTTGTTGGGCGCTGATAAGTTGTTTTTGAACGTTGATAAACATTGGGTCGTACCCAGTTGTTATTTTTGACGAAAATATGGGCCGTAATTTTAGGAGTTGGTAACTTTTTGTAGAAACTAGAAGGGGGGGGGGGTTGAATAGTTTCTTATATTTACTTGTTAAATGATGGTTTTCAAAAAATCCTTTTTCTCCAAAACTTAGACTTAAGGAAATAAGTGAAATCTTCTTATGCACAATATGAACAATGATAGCGTAATTTAAAACTAATACTAACTAATATATATGCACAAAGAATAAAGAATGTAAAGAGTTAAGGGTAAAGAAAGATCAAACCAAACACCAAGGATTAATAGTGGTTCGGCAACGAAGCTCACTCCTCGTTCCTACTCCACTCCTCGAGTACTCCTTACTCGAGAGTTCACTACACAACAAGCTCCTTGTGGTGGAGAAAACCGTACACGTTGCTTAACCAATTTCCGACTCTAAGCTAAAAGTCGAGCCCTAATCGTAGCTAGGACCAATCTTCACAACTATACTTAGTACATACACAACTTCCAAATAGACAAAACTACTTGGATCTTCACAACTATTACACAACAACAAATGTATAAAATTTGATCTTCAAAGGATCTTTGGTGGTGGACTCAACACTTCACAATGATAGTGTTCTTATCTTTGAACTTGAAGAGGAAGGGATGGATGAGATAGATTCACTTCTAAACAAGTAGTAATCAATCAAATGATCAAGGATTTGAGTGATTTAAGAAGTATGTTTGAATATGGAAATTTGTGTGCAAAAGAGGTGGATTGAAAATCTGAGAAAGGTCCACTATTTATAGGACAAAGGGCCAACGGCTATATCTGCCCGCGGTTCCTTATCTTAGCCGGCGGTACCTTATCGATAAGGAACCGCCTAGGTGCTAAGGAACCGCCGGACTAGACTCCGCTCCCTTTTTGTCCTTTAGCGGTGGAGGTCATATCTGATTATAAAAATATCCAGAAAGGATATTCCAAATCAAAAGGGAATATGCCATTTTCAAATTTTCAAATATTTAATTTAATAAAACATTTTCTTAAAAAGAAAGTTTAATTAAAAACTTGTCACACTTAATAAAAAAGTGAGTTTTAAGAAAAGATTAAATCACTTGATCACTTGATTAAGGTTAGTACTTGTTTATTCATACCCTAAGTGAAAATGGGTAAAATGAAAAATACTTGAACTCAAGAATTCGTTTTTCGTTGTTTTCGTAAATGCTTGTTTTTACATATTGTCGTAATCAAAACTAAGCGAGACCGAAAAATGCAAGTAACGTTTTTAGGCATTATTGCATTAACAATCTCCCCCTTTTTGATTTCGACAATACATAAACTCAATCACACAAAAAACAAGATTTTCGAAGACGAGTTTATTCATTTCTCCCCCTTTTTCGAAGCAAAAAGGTTGCACAAGTCGGTGTTGAAGAGACGGACTTTGCAAAGACTCACCCTTGGTGCTTACTCCCCCTTGCTTGGGCCACCGAGGAATCAAGATATGGTGACAAGCTACATAGAAGGGTTAGTTGAACAAAAGAGACAACCAACACAAAGACTAACATCCAAGTGAAGTCATAAAAAATAAAAAGAAGAGTCATACAAAGATGTATGAAAGAGGAAACAAGCCAAAAGCATAAATCTAGTCCTAGTTAATCTAGAATTCTAAGATTTGCTTGAATAAGGTGTCTTGTGGATAAGCAACAAATGCTTATAAGAAAGACAAGGTAGTGGCGGAATGTGGTGGTGAAGGCTTGGTGGAGATCTCATAATCAAAGTGAAGAGGAGGCTTGATTAAGAGACTCTTGATGTAGCTCAAATCCTCATAGATGTGTGCCATAGCAAGATGTTTATATTGACAACAATGACAATATGTCCCATGGTGCATGACATTATCATGAGAAAGAGGAAGAACACTAAAGGGTGGTGGTGGAAGAAAAGATGTTCCACAATCAACATTCTTGGTAGGAGAGATGTGATTAAGAGTGTTCTTGGGTGAATTTGGATTGAAAGTGTTATTGGGTGAGTTGGGATTGAAAGTGTTCTTGGGTGAGTTGGGATTGAAAGCAATTGGGGAGAATGGAGGAGAATCAAGGCTGTCATTAGGAGAGTAAGACATTCTGGGATGTGAAGAAAGGCAAAATGCTTATGGTTTAATAGGGAAGGCTTAAGGTATTTTGGGGTGGTCAAAGGATTGTAGCAAGATTCTCAAAAATGTTGGAACAAATTTGGAATTTCAGAAATACCCGAAAAAAAGAGGAAGCACTGTACGTGGTTCCTTATTGCTTCCGGCGGTTCCTTATTGATAAGGGATCGAGGTTCATATATGGAACCGCCTATAGTGGTTGAGCTTTGGTGGTGAAGGTAGATTTTTCAGCAAATCTTATTTTTCTAGTCTAACTTATCATAGGGATATGCTTAAGAGCAAAGATAGACAAAGATAACACATACTAACTCACCAAATAAGGACTGACCAAAATACATGGATTTAAAAATCGATGTAGGAGGTGTGTAAGACAAGACCTTAAGTCATGACACAATGATCCTCCATGATTCTATCTTGTTCTTGCTATGTTTGAGAGAATCATACATATGAATTATGTAAGCTCGAGATTAATAGCAAGAATCTATGGAAAACGTTTTTAGATTGAATTAAAAATGTCAAAACATTTCTTGACCATTTTCGAAAGAGACCTTGAGGATTTTAAAAAGGAGAAGAGAATATTTTTAAGAAGAGTTTAGGAGACTCAATGAATTAAAGTGATAAAAGACTCAAAGGAAAGTAAGAGACTCAATAAAGGGAAAGCAATTAAGGAATATGTTCCATTAATCATAGACCTAGACGCAAGTAATTAAAAGGTTACCTCTTAAGTGGCTTAGTGAAGATGTCGGCTAAGTTGTCCTCGGAGGGTACCTTATCAATTGAAATGTTCCCTTTTTGAACATTATCCCTAAGAAAATAGTGACGAATTTCTATGTGCTTGGTTCGCGAATGTTGCACGGGATTCTTGCTAAGGTCTATAACACCCTTATTGTCACACATGATGGGAACATCATCAAGACAGATCCCGTAATCAACAAGCGCTTGCTTCATCCATAGAGCTTATTGGCATGCTTTTCCGGCACTCACATACTCGGCTTCCGTGGTGGATATCGCAAGAGCGGTTTGTTTCTTGGAGAACCAAGAAGTTAAACAACAACCCATGAAGGTACAAACACCACTAGTGCTTTTCCGGTCCACATAGTCTACCGCATGATCCAAGTCCGCTTAGACAATGGTTTCTACGCCGGTCCCTTTAGGATACCATAATCCTAAATGTATAGTGCCCTTAATGTATCGGAAGATACGCTTAACCGCTTCAAGGTGAGAGGTTTTGGGAGCCTCTTGGAAGCGAGCACAAAGGCAAACACTAAACATGATATCCGGTCGACTTGCCATTAGGTACAACAAACTACCAATCATACCTCTATATTTGGTGTTGTCTACCGAATCACAATCATCATCTACGGTAAGTTTAGTATCCGAGGCCATTGGGGTCTTCATTGGTCTAGATTATTCTAATCTAAATTTCTTTAGCATTTCTTTTGCGTACTTAGATTGACAAAAGAAAATACCATCGTCCATTTGTTTAATTTGGAGTCCTAAAAAGAAGTTAAGTTCTCCCATCATACTCATTTCGAACTCATCATGCATGATTTTGGCAAAGTCATCACACAATTCTTGACAAGTTGAGCCAAATATAATGTCATCAACATATATTTGCACGATTATGAGGTGAGAACCTTTCTTCTTTGTAAAGAGAGTGTTGTCTACCATTCCCATGGTATACTCATGTTTAACAAGAAACGCTTTAAGTCTATCATACCAAGCTTTGGGTGCTTGCTTAAGACCATAAAGTGCCTTCTTAAGCTTGTAAACATGATCCGGTTTCTCAAAATCAATGAAGCCGGGAGGTTGAGCCACATATACCTCCTCATTGATCAAACCGTTAAGAAACGCACTCTTTACATCCATTTGTTGAAGCTTAATATCTAAGGCACAAGCGTAGGCTAAAAGGATTCTAATAGATTCTAATCTAGCTACCGGTGCATATGTCTCATCATAATCAATCCATTCTTGTTGATTATAGCCTTGTGCTACAAGTCTAGCTTTGTTACGAAACACAACACCATTTTCATCTAGCTTATTCCTATATACCCATTTGGTTCCTATATGGTTTTAACACTCTCATTTTTCGTATCGGTACAGCGGAAGGGTCTTTCAGAGTGTTACGGGATAGCACAATAACTCCAATCATAGACAACACATAAAAATGGTTGTACAAGGTTTAACAAACATTCATTCGATAAAAAGTTTAAAAGTGTACAACAGGTCCCAAATTACACAGGTCATTTAGTTTACAAAACACAGATCGAATGAACATTTTTAATATTAAGTGTGGGCCATCAGAGTCGATCTACATCCGAATTACCTTCAAGCACCTGAGATAGAAAACATGCAAAAATCATATCAGCGAATGCCGAGTGAATTCATAGAGTTTAATGAAAACCGTTATATAAAACAATCATTTACATTCATTTAAAATCAGAACACAAGTATAATATCGGAAGTAAGTCCACATATTGCTAGTCAGACAATATATAAATCAAGCATACATCTGAAACCGTCCATGAGACCGTAGTCTCTATATTACCATGATAGGTAATATATTCATCGTTAATAGCGTCGTTATCAAATATAGGATACATTTTTATTTGAATTAGGTAGTAGGATTATTATTAGCCGCATGACATTGTTACCTTACTGTGAAAACAGCGGGCCGCGAACCCGACAAACAATTTGCCCATCTAAGTTAGCGTGTCATCACAAAAATCACGCTATGGAATCTTCTCATACATAAATTCGCTTACCAATCAATGTGGTACGACGGGGATCAACCGTCAAGGCGCGAACTGGGGTGATCGTCCCCAAATAGTACTATCAAATGCATAAGCGTCTACCAAAACCCGGTAGTTCACAATTCATGCTAATGGGACTTTAAGTGACATAACCTAACTACTAATAATCCTTTTAGTCTCGAATATAGGGTCATATCATCATTCGGGTCCATATCATTTAGCATACAATCGGGACTACTTGTGTTCTATTTTTTATAAAAATCTAGCATGTTATCTCCCTCGCGGGTTTACAAATCATTTTATAAAACATTTAAAAGAGTGCGAGGCTATGAACTCACGTTGTTAATGAAAGGCGGATTATCGGCTACGGGCGTGCTTCGGTCACGGAAACCTATATAAATAATAATCGGTCTTAGACTCGGTCCAATGACTTTTATCAAAATAACAATATACATATATATGATTTTGTACATATGATGATGATCAAGTGGGTTTATAAATCCTCATTTACTCATTTTAGTGTTTAAGCTTTAGTATCGTCTTACTAGTTCACTAGTTTTACCGGTTTTACCTATTTGAAGTTCATTAAATCTTTTATAAGTTCTTTTACTTGTTTTTACCCATTTTATACCTATATGATCAGTATATATATCTTTCATGTTGGGCCCTAATGGGTTAAGCCCAAATAATTCTTTTTACAAGTATTTATCTTATTAAGTCCAATTATTAGTCTAATAGGTTTAGTTAGCTCGTAAATGTCCGTAATTCTTATAGTTCGGGTTTTATCGGTTTTTACTTGTCTTAGTTACTTATACATCAGTATATAACTTTTATAAACTTTACATTAGACGGGTTTGGTCGTCTAAGTTTTATTTGATGAAAAACGTTAATTTCACGGCAATAGCCGAAAAAGTCGTAAAAATCAAGTTTATAGTTTTTATTACTTATAAATATTATTTTTACCACCATTTATATATTTTACCCATTTGATTAACCTTTTATACATTTATATAAATAAGTTTTATAAGTTAGTGGGTTTACATTTTACATTTTATACATTATAAAGTGAGTGCTTATATAATAATAATAAACATTATTTCCAAAATCTGATTTTTAACTTCATGTTTACCATTTTTACCATATCTAGAGTTCTACAATGACTTAGAAGCTCATTTTTGGATGACAACTTCTTCATAATATGTGCTACATATAACTTAGTTATAGCTACTGCCCAATTTGAGTCTAAGTTGTCTTAACAGTCCCTACAAAACTGCTTATTCAGATTGTACCACCTAACTTGTTTTGATCATATCTCACTCATTATTTTGATTCCATTTCATGGCCAACTCTCACATGTGTATAACATCATCTACTTTACTGTAAATAGATCAAACCATGCATTTTATTAGTTCATCATTTAGTTATCTACTGTTTTTATACAGCCAACTAATTAGCCATGATTTTAGCTTCATTTCTTATGGTTATCATCATTTTTAAGCATGTTTATCAACACTTGATCCCCACACAACATTTTTATCATCATATATACATCATATACATATAAAAAATAAAAGAAAATACATTTGTTCTTTACAAAATAATAAGAGAAAAATGTAGAGGATGATCTTCTTTACCAATCCAAGTGGATTTCTTGTTTTTAGGAAGGCAAGAACTTGATGAACACAACAAGTATCTCCAAGACCATCAAATATCAAGATCATATGTTGGAAAATCAGCCCTAGGACACAAGCAAATCACCTCCAAAGTTGGTTATATGGCCACCAAATGATCAAGGCTTCAAGGAAACACCTTAATAGGACTAGTAAACATGTGGTTTGTAGCTAGAAAAGATCAAAGATGGTGTTTGTTGTTTGAATTGGGACGGCACAAGGGTGGAAGTAGAGAGAGTTTGAGAGTGAATTGCATGGATGAAATGGTAGAAGTGAAAACCATTTGTTAGTTTTGTTAAGTGGTGGAAGTAGTTAGCTTAAAGTGTAAGCATAAGCTTACACTTGTGCAATCTTAGCTAAACTTGTGCCACCTATGTGTGGTGGTGTCACATTTGCCGTCCCATATAAGCTAGTGGGATGGGGCAAAGTGTTTTGTCCCATCTCACTAGTTTACGGGTATTTCTCGATTCTAGTTTTCTCGATTTGCGTGCCCTCGGGTCGTTTTACGAAAAACGTTTTTATAAATTATGAATCACCGTCACAAAACGAATCCAATAAAAATTGTCTCATCAAAAACGGAGTTCAAAAACGTAAATACGTAATCCTAAGGTTTCCGGTTTAGTCGTAAAAGACGCCAAATTATGCACGTAATCCCAAATTTAAATCCGTAAATTGTGAGTTCGTCAACCAACACAAAAATAAGTTTCAAAATATTATACGAGAAAATATTTCACTACCTGAAAATGTTAGATTTGTCACAGCTTTTCCTCCTAAAAGGGATCAACGTCCTCGTGATCCATTTCATTTGGATGTCCGTTTCTTATTGAAATCGAAGAGGTGCGGATATTTCTTCCACATTTCATCCTCTCGTTCCCAAGTATACTCCGGTCCATGCTTTGAATTCCATCGGATTTTGACAATAGGTATCCGACTTTGTTTCAGTTGCTTTACCTCACGGTCCATAACTTCTACGGGCTCTTCGATAAAATGAAACTTCCCATCTATTCGAACCTTACCTAACGGAATTTTCTCATCACTCACTGCTAGACATTTCTTCAGATTAGATACATGGAATGTGTTGTGAACACCATGAAGTTCTGGGGGTAACTCTAGTTTGTAAGCCACCGGACCTACTCTAGATAAAATATTAAAGGGTCCAATATAACGGGGATTCAATTTTCCTCGCTTTCCAAATCTTATAACGCCTTTCCATGGCGATACTTTCAACATTACTCGGTCACCCACTTCAGACTCCATTGGCTTCCGCCGCACATCCGCGTAACTTTTATGTCTACTTCGGGCAGTCAACAACCTCTTCTTAATCTGAACTATCATCTCTGTAGTCTCCCGGATCAATTCCGGTCCCGTGAGCTGGGTATCCCCAACTTCACTCCAACATACAGGAGATCTACACTTCCTACCATACAAAGCTTCAAACGGTGCAGCCTTAATACTAGAATGGTAACTATTGTTATACGAAAACTCTGCTAACGACAAATGTTTATCCCAATTCTTACCAAAGTCTAACACACAAGCTCTCAACATATCTTCAAGTGTTTGTATCGTCCTTTCACTCTGCCCATCAGTCTGGGGGTGATAAGCAGTGCTCATAACGAGATTCGTTCCCAAAGATCTTTGGAAAGATTTCCAAAAATTCGATGCGAATCTAGGATCTCGATCTGAAATGATCGATACAGGCACTCCATGCTTGCATACAACATTATCAAGGTATATTCGAGTCAGCTTCTCCAGTGAGAACTGCTCCTTAACCGGAATGAAGTGTGCTGATTTGGTCAGTCTATCGACAATAACCCAAATCGAATTGTTTCCAGATGATGTTCTAGGAAGCTTGGTGATAAAGTCCATCGTAATTCGCTCCCACTTCCATTCAGGAATCTTTGGTTGTTGAAGTAGTCCTGATGGCTTTTGATGTTCAGCTTTAACTCTAGCACAAGTCAAGCATTGAAGAACATACATAGCTATGTCAGCTTTCATATTCGGCCACCAGTACATCTTCTTCAAATCATGGTACATCTTATCAGATCCCGGATGAATGGAATACTTAGATTTATGGGATTCTAACATAATCAAGTCTCTTAAGCCTCAAAACTTAGGTATCCACATACGACCTCTTAAGCATTTCACTCCATCAGCTCTAACCTCTAAAGGATCTCCTTCTCCTCGGAACCCTTCATTAACAAAATTCTCCTTCTTACAAGCTTCTATTTGCGCATTCCTAATTTGCTCAGGCAAATTATTGTGCACGGTCAAGACTAGAGAACGCACCCTGATAGGCTCTCTATCTTTCCTACTCAACGCATCAGCAACAACATTGGCTTTTCCTGGGTGATATTTTATATCACAATCATAATCACTTAACAACTCTATCCATCTTTGTTGCCTCATGTTCAATTCCTTCTGGTCGAGAATATACTGTAGGCTTTTGTGATCGGTGAATACCGTACACTTGGTGCCATACAGATAATGTCTCCACAACCTAAGAGCAAAGACTACAGCTCCTAACTCAAGATCAGGAGTAGTATAATTCTCCTTATTCTTCCTTAATTGCCTAGAAGCATAAGCTATCACTTTCTCTCTCTTCATCAAAACAGCTCCATAACCTCTAAGAGATGCATCACAATACACTACAAAATCTTCACTCCCTTTGGGTAATGATAAGATTGGCGCACTACATAATTTTTGCTTCAATGTCTGAAATGCTCCATCTTCATCACTTCCCCAAACGAAAGGTTTATTCTTCTGAGTAAGCTTAGTCAAGGGTTTAGCTATCAAAGAAAATTCTTTAATGAATCTCCTATAATAGCCAACTAATCCTAAGAACTGTCTCACTTCCGTTGGCGTTGTCGGTGCAGACCAATTCTTAATAGCTTCAACCTTTGCAGGATCAACATGAATTCCATCTCTGTTAATCACATGACCAAGAAATTGCACAAAATCCAACCAGAAATCACACTTCGAAAACTTAGCATACAACCTTTCATCCTTCAACAACTTCAAAACAATCCTCAAATGTTCTCTATGTTCATCTTCATTCTTAGAATACATTAGAATATCGTCAATAAACACAATCACAAATTTATCCAAGTAGGGCTTGCACACTCGATTCATTAAATCCATGAAAACCGCAGGTGCGTTAGTTAACCCAAATGGCATTACTTGAAATTCATAGTGTCCATAACGAGTTCTAAATGCAGTTATAGGAATATCTTCTTCACGGACGCGAAGTTGGTGATATCCTGACCGCAAATCTATCTTAGAATACACACTAGATCCTTGCAGTTGATCAAACAAATCATCAATCCTAGGTAAAGGATATCGATTCTTAATTGTCAACTTATTCAGTTCCCTATAATCAATGCACATACGAAAAGATCCATCCTTCTTCTTAACGAACAAGACTGGAGCTCCCCAAGGCGACGAGCTCGGTCGAATAAAACCTTTATCAGACAACTCCTTAAGTTGCTCAGATAACTTCTTTAATTCAGAAGGGGCTAATTGGTAAGGCGCACGTGCCACCGGTGCAGCACCAGGAATTAAATCGATTCGAAACTCTACTTGCCTTATCGGTGGAAGTCCTGGTAATTCTTTAGGAAATACCTCAGAAAATTCACAAATAATAGGTACATCTTCCAATCGTTTCTCCCTAGACTCATTCCCGGTCACTTGAGCTAAGAATAACTCACAACCGTTCCTGGTGTACTTTTGGACTTTAATACATGAAACGATTTTCAAACGGGATTCACCTCGACTACCATCAATTACTAACGTCCTATTCCTAAGAGGAATCTTAACCTTCTTCTCTCCACATAAAATAGTAGCATTATTCAACGACAACAAATCCATACCAATAATAATATCAAAACTACCTAATTCTATCAACATCAAATCAATCGTAAAGGAATGGTTCAAGAAATTTAGAGAGCATCCTTCTAATAGCTTATTAGTTTTCACTAATTTACCATCAGCCAATTCCACCTCGTAACTGGTACTTATCTCAACAGGTTCAATATCAATAAGGGAACTAAATTTAGTGGATACAAAGCTCCTATCGGCACCCGAATCGAATAAAGCAACATCATAATGATTGTTGAGTAAAAACATACCGGTAACGACATTCGGATCCTCTTTCTTCACCTCAATTGTTCCAAGTTGGTAGATACCACCCTGGGGGTTTCTTCCAGGTACAATCGCTTTCAACTTGGGGCATTCCGATTTCCTTTTACCTTCTTCATTACAGTTGAAGCAAATCATTCCCTTCTTACACCTTTCAACCTTGTGTCCAAGCTTTCCGCAATTTCGGCACTTCCAGCAGTCGCCAGGATGCCTCTTGTTGCCACACTTAGGACATCTATCATCGTTGCGCGGTGCATTGTTGGTAATAGCATTTGCATTCCCCTTTCTCTTATTCTGACGGCGTTTGAAATTCTTCCTATTATCACCTCTATCTACACGCTCACCGTCTCCCTTTCTTTTCTCACCTACACGGGCTTCATCTTCCTTATCCTGAATTATCTGTCCAATGAGTTGGTAAGCCATTCGAACAGCATCATCAATGGTCAGTGGTTTCGATGATGTCACGTCCCCCCGGATATTCCTGGTCAACCCTTTAACATATTGCTCAATTCGGATTTCTTCGGGTTCAACCAATCGAGGACATAGCAAGGCCAACTCATGGAATCGATTCGTATAACTATCAATGTCCACACCTTTCATTCTCAAATGAATCAACTCTTGCTCTAACCTAATGATCACACTACGAGGACAAAACTCCAAAGTCATCCACTTCTTGATTTCAGCCCAAGGAGTAGCATTAGCAGCATCAAGACCCATGAAAGCAATTCTCCCGTTCCACCAAGTCAACGCACGACCTTTAAGAGTAGCCATAGCAAAAGTCACCTTATCTTCCTCCTTACACTTACTAATCCTAAACACCGATTCAATCTTCTCGATCCACTGGCTTAATCCTACAGCACCTTCAGTTCCATTAAAAGGTAGAGGTTCACACTTCATGAACGTCACATAAGTACAGCCACCAACTTCAGGTGCATTCGTTCCAAGTCCTCCTACATTTCCTCCAGCATTAGCATTCACATTATTAGCATTCACATTCACATTAGTACCGCCAATTCCACTACCGCCAGCTCCACTACCGCCAGCTCCACTACCGACAGCTCCACTACCGCCAGCTTCATTTCTAGCATTTGCCATAAATTCTGTCATAGATGCGGTAACTTGCTCCGTAATAATCCTACGTACATCATCCTCAGTCATAACCTTCTTGGGCGGCATAGTTCTATAATTTCACAATTTCAAAGCATTAAGCATTCATCCAACAAGGGATTCATATAATATGGATCGAATTCATAATCAAGATACAAATAAGGCACAATATGGAATTCAAGACAAGATACATATTTCATTCGATCTGAAACAAAAGTATTGTCTTAGTACATCCATATCAAGGTTCTAACACTATATACACTCAAAATTCGTGCCAATTCTACTACTAACAAGTCGGTTCAGTCAAAGCTACAAGCACAAAAGATATAAAGGTCACTACTAAATACAGACTGGTCTACTGAGAACCGCCAGATGGTCCATCATCCATCGTCTTCTGGATCTTCGCCGGACGATCGCTAGACACATCTTCAGCTGGGCGCTTACGGATTACTCCTCTTTCAACCATGTCAGCATAAAATCTACTGTTCCAACCCACAGATATATTCAACTCCTTTTCAGCTTTCTCACGCATCGCACGAGCCACACTCAACTGAATCTCCATAGAATTCACCTTTCTCTTCATGGCAGCATACTCACCACTTTCCAACACCGATAACCTCCTAAAAGCCTCATTCAAACCACGTTCTACATCACTCAAATCCAAACTAAGCAATTCTCGCTCTTTCTCGCCAATCTTAGCCTTCGACTCCAAATAAGCAACCTGAGTCTGAACAACACCTAATCCAACCTCTGTCACACAACTCTTAACACGGGAAGCATCTAGATCACGTCTCAAGGCCCATGGTGCAAGACCATCAATATGAGTAGCCTCTCGAGCACTAGACGACTCTCCTATCTCACGTCTACGAGTAGCAATACCATCATCACCGTCAGGTGCATCGTCATCCTCATCCTCCTCTGATTCAGAATTAGATTCAGACGATTCAGACATTTCGTCCCTAGGTAACTCATCCTCAGAATCAGACAAACAAACTGGTGGGGGCAAAGGCTCGCCCTCTGGAACATCATACGGATAAATAAGCTCAGCTTCCTCATCGTCATCAACCTCAACATCTATACCTACATCCTCCTCGACATCCTCGTCGTCAATCTCGTCATCTAAATTATCTAACCCAATCTCATCATCATTCTCAATATCAGCATTCTCAATCTCCACATTCTCAATCTCTACATTCTCAATATCCACATTCTCAATATCATTCTCTACTAAGTCAACCTGAGGGGCAATCTGATCTCCTAGTCCTAACTCGGGCTCGGGATCCTCAAATGGTTCCTCCTCATCATCAATATCAAAATCTACTAAGTCTAAATAAGGATCATCTTCTATATTAGGTTCGGGAATAGCATGGTTTTCTACAGGAATATTAGGGTCAGCCATGACAATCTGCATTTATATATATATATATCTCGTATTAGGATAACATACTAGTTAAACAATTACATAATGAAATCACGATATATACATATATATAAATTAAATTATATATATTAAAATATATATCTTCTCAATAGGGCTTGTTGGTAACGTCGGAGATCTCTGGCACCGTTATAGTCAAAAGATTTTTCAAATATTTTCTTAAATGTTCATTGTCAAAAGATTTTGAAAAGTTTTGTTCAAAACCTTGGTTTTTAAAATCTTTTGTTCTCTACAACGAGAGCTCTGGTACCAAACTGTAACACTCTCATTTTTCGTATCGGTACAGCGGAAGGGTCTTTCAGAGTGTTACGGGATAGCACAATAACTCCAATCATAGACAACACATAAAAATGGTTGTACAAGGTTTAACAAACATTCATTCGATAAAAAGTTTAAAATTGTACAACAGGTCCCAAATTACACAGGTCATTTAGTTTACAAAACACAGATCGAATGAACATTTTTAATATTAAGTGTGGGCCATCAGAGTCGATCTCCATCCGGATTACCTTCAAGCACCTGAGATAGAAAACATGCAAAAATCATATCAGCGAATGCCGAGTGAATTCATAGAGTTTAATGAAAACCGTTATATAAAACAAGCATTTACATTCATTTAAAATCAGAACACAAGTATAATATCGGAAGTAAGTCCACATATTGCTAGTCAGGCAATATATAAATCAAGCATACATCTGAAACCGTCCATGAGACCGTAGTCTCTATATTACCATGATAGGTAATATATTCATCGTTAATAGCGTCGTTATCATATATAGGATACATTTTTATTTGAATTAGGTAGTAGGATTATTATTAGCCGCATGACATTGTTACCTTACTGTGAAAACAGCGGGCCGCGAACCCGACAAACAATTTGCCCATCTAAGTTAGCGTGTCGTCACAAAAATCACGCTATGGAATCTTCTCATACATAAATTCGCTTACCAATCAATGTGGTACGACGGGGATCAACCATCAAGGCGCGAACTGGGGTGATCGTCCCCAAATAGTACTATCAAATGCATAAGCGTCTACCAAAACCCGGTAGTTCACAATTCATGCTAATGGGACTTTAAGTGACATAACCTAACTACTAATAATCCTTTTAGTCTCGAATATAGGGTCATATCATCATTCGGGTCCATATCATTTAGCATACAATCGGGACTACTTGTGTTCTATTTTTATAAAAATCTAGCATGTTATCTCCCTCGCGGGTTTACAAATCATTTTATAAAACATTTAAAAGAGTGCGAGGCTATGAACTCACGTTGTTAATGAAAGGCGGATTATCGGCTACGGGCGTGCTTCGGTCACGGAAACCTATATAAATAATAATCGGTCTTAGACTCGGTCCAATGACTTTTATCAAAATAACAATATACATATATATGATTTTGTACATATGATGATGATCAAGTGGGTTTATAAATCCTCATTTACTCATTTTAGTGTTTACGCTTTAGTATCGTCTTACTAGTTCACTAGTTTTACCGATTTTACCTATTTGAAGTTCATTAAATCTTTTATAAGTTCTTTTACTTGTTTTTACCCATTTTATACCTATATGATCAGTATATATATCTTTCATGTTGGGCCCTAATGGGTTAAGCCCAAATAATTCTTTTTACAAGTATTTATCTTATTAAGTTTAATTATTAGTCTAATAGGTTTAGTTAGCTCGTAAATGTCCGAAATTCTTATAGTTCGGGGTTTATCGGTTTTTACTTGTCTTAGTTACTTATACATCAGTATATAACTTTTATAAACTTTACATTAGACGGGTTTGGTCATCTAAGTTTTATTTGATGAAAAACGTTAATTTCACGGCAATAGCTGAAAAAGTCGTAAAAATCAAGTTTATAGTTTTTATTACTTATAAATATTATTTTTACCACCATTTATATATTTTACCCATTTGATTAACCTTTTATACATTTATATAAATAAGTTTTATAAGTTAGTGGGTTTACATTTTACATTTTATACATTATAAAGTGAGTGCTTATATAATAATAATAAACATTATTTCCAAAATCTGATTTTTAACTTCATGTTTACCATTTTTACCATATCTAGAGTTCTACAATGACTTAGAAGCTCATTTTTGGATGACAACTTCTTCATAATATGTTCTACATATAACTTAGTTATAGCTACTGCCCAATTTGAGTCTAAGTTGTCTTAACAGTCCCTACAAAACTGCTTATTCAGATTGTACCACCTAACTTGTTTTGATCATATCTCACTCATTATTTTGATTCCATTGCATGCCCAACTCTCACATGTGTATAACATCATCTACTTTACTGTAAATAGATCAAACCATGCATTTTTATTAGTTCATCATTTAGTTATCTACTGTTTTTATACAGCCAACTAATTAGCCATGATTTTAGCTTCATTTCTTATGGTTATCATCATTTTTAAGCATGTTTATCAACACTTGATCCCCACACAACATTTTTATCATCATATATACATCATATACATATAAAAAATAAAAGAAAATACATTTGTTCTTTACAAAATAATAAGAGAAAAATGTAGAGGATGATCTTCTTTACCAATCCAAGTGGATTTCTTGTTTTTAGGAAGGCAAGAACTTGATGAACACAACAAGTATCTCCAAGACCATCAAATATCAAGATCATATGTTGGAAAATCAGCCCTAGGACACAAGCAAATCACCTCCAAAGTTGGTTATATGGCCACCAAATGATCAAGGCTTCAAGGAAACACCTTAATAGGACTAGTAAACATGTGGTTTGTAGCTAGAAAAGATCAAAGATGGTGTTTGTTGTTTGAATTGGGACGGCACAAGGGTGGAAGTAGAGAGAGTTTGAGAGTGAATTGCATGGATGAAATGGTAGAAGTGAAAACCATTTGTTAGTTTTGTTAAGTGGTGGAAGTAGTTAGCTTAAAGTGTAAGCATAAGCTTACACTTGTGCAAGCTTAGCTAAACTTGTGCCACCTATGTGTGGTGGTGTCACATTTTCCGTCCCATATAAGCTAGTGGGATGGGGCAAAGTGTTTTGTCCCATCTCACTAGTTTACGGGTATTTCTCGATTCTAGTTTTCTCGATTTGCGTGCCCTCGGGTCGTTTTACGAAAAACGTTTTTATAAATTATGAATCACCGTCACAAAACGAATCCAATAAAAATTGTCTCATCAAAAACGGAGTTCAAAAACGTAAATACGTAATCCTAAGGTTTCCGGTTTAGTCGTAAAAGACGCCAAATTATGCACGTAAGCCCAAATTTAAATCCGTAAATTGTGAGTTCGTCAACCAACACAAAAATAAGTTTCAAAATATTATACGAGAAAATATTTCACTACCTGAAAATGTTAGATTTGTCACAATGGTAGAGCTTCTAGGTGGAGGAACAAGTTCCCAAACATCATTAGCAACGAATTGGGCAATTCTTGTTGCATCGCAATGACCCAACTCTCATCCGTCAAAGCTTCTTTAACATTATTTGGTTCAATCAAGGAGACGAAACAAAATAAGTTACTTTGGTTTTGGACTTGAGATCTGAGGGTCCTTTGATTTAAGTCACCAATGATATTATTGAGAGTATGATCCTTAGACTCCTTAATGTTTACTTCCTTTTCAACACTAAGGTCTTCAACTCCTATTTTTCTAACCTCTTTGGCTCTAACTACTTCTACTTCATCCAAGTCATCATCAACCAATGGTGGTGTCTTGGTTAAAGGAGGGGTTTCATCAAAAGTCACGTTAAGTGATTCTTCAATTACGTCGAGGTTCTATTGAGGACTATGTAGGCTTTGCTAGTTTGGGAATAACCTAAAAAGATACCTTCGTAAGACTTTGGGTCAAACTTGGTAAGGGTCTTTGGTGTTGAGGATAAAGCACTTGCTTCCAAACACCCTAAAGTATTCCAATGAGGGTTTCTTACCTTTAAGAATCTCATAGGGGGTCTTTCCTAGGAAAGGTCGAATAAGAATTCGGTTGAGAATATAAGTCGATGTGTCCACGACATTGCACCAAAACTTTTGAGGCAAAGATTGCTCGTTTAACATCGTCCTACTCATCTCTTGGATGGTCCTATTCTTCCTTTCAACCACCCCATTTGATTGTGGAGTGCGAGGAGCCGAGAAGTTATGGGTAATACCATGAGCTTCACAAAAGGCACCAAATTGCACTTCATTATCAAATTCCCTACCATGATCCGTCCTAATAGAGACAATCAGACATCCTAGTTGATTTTGAATTCTTCGACTAAAGATTTCGAAATGATCAAACGCTTCATTCTTAGATGCCTAAAATCTATTCCAAGTGAATCTAGAGTAGTCATCAACTATAACTAGGGTATAAAGATTACCTCCATAACTCCGTATGGCGGTGGGTCCAAAGAGATCCATATGTAGGAGTTCTAAGAACCGAGAGGTTGAAACCAAATTCTTGGCTTTGTGACTTGAGTGAACTTGCTTTCCAACTTTGCAAGCATCACAAAAGTGACTATCAAACTTCATCTTGGGGAGGTGTCTTACCAACTCCTTAGAGACTAAAGATTGAATTAGACACATATTAGCGTGACCTAATCTCCTATGCCAAAGAGTAGAACTATCATCTATAGTCGCAAGACATATGTTGTCTTTTGACTTCTTATTGACTTTCATGACATAAAGCCCATGCTTTCTAACACCTTTTCCAATGACCTTTCCATCTTTTACGATTTCACTTTGCCAATGATATTACCACGTAGACTACTAGCGAATGTGACGTTACCTCCATCATATGCTTTGTACCGTGAGAACAAACTTCGATTACCCGTCATGTGTTTAGAACAACCACTATCCTTAATCCACTCGTCGGGTTCCAAATCAATTCCTAAGCATATCTAGGTAACAACATACACAATCAAACATTTGGTCCCCAATATTTCATGGGTCCAAAATTGTTAGTTCCAAACATCCCTTGCATTTGGTTGGGATGCATGAATGGAGGAGGGTTTCCCCATGGGGAACAAAATGGAGGAGGATAATAATTCATATAACCATTTTGTTGTTTATTGTTTTCCTAGGTGTATTTGATCTTGGTTTAGAGTTATGGTCATTCCTTCTAGGTGGTGGAGTTTTACTTCTAGGTCGTGAATTGTTTTGACTATCTCTTCTAGGTGTTGTCGTTCTACTTCTAGGACTAGACTCATTACGTACTCTTGGTGGAGTAGAAGATGGTCTTGATAAACTTCTATTTCCCATTAGAGGTTTACTCAAAGGCTTATAGAACTTATCAATGGCATTGTCGTCAAGTATGGGTAATTTCACTTTGTTAACAATAAGATGCTTAGGATGTTCACCTAAATTTGACTTTTCAGAAAGTTCAGGATTTTCATCAAAAATACTTTCTGGCCGCGGTACCTTATCTATGGCGGCGGTTCCATAGTGATAAGGAACCGCCCCATACAGTTTGGGACCGCGTACAGCAGATAGTTTTTCTTAAAATCGAACTTGATTAGGTTCACTAGTTGATGCTTCATTTGAGTTAAAACCTACACCAAGCCTTTCCTTAGAATGAATTTGTTTGTTTAACATATCATCAAGAGCACTAGTACGTTTCATGAACTTTTCCAGTTTAATGGAGGTGCTCTTGAGATCTTCATTCTCTAACCTAAGTTTCTCACAACTTAAGCAACCTATATCAACTTCTTTATTTTTCTCAAGCTTGGCTAATTTTTCCCTAAGTTCATTAATATCATTTTCAAGCTTAGTTTTAGTTGATTTTAGTGTCTTGTTCTTTTCTATGAATTTAAGGCTAAGTTTATGTAAATTGTCATATGGGCCTTCTAAATCAATATCATCTAGGGTGGAGCTATCATTGCTATAATATTCGGTTTCGGAATGTACCTCTTTAGAAGTGTGAGCCATGAGACATTTCTCCTCTTTGGGGTTGTCATCAACATCTTCATCGCTATCGCTCCAAGAACCACTAACGAATGCCGTGTGATTCTTATCGCGTGAAGGCTTTGGACATTCATTAATGAAATGATTTGGATCACCACATCTAAAGCAATTCCTATCACCCTTTTCGTTCTTGGTAAACCGATTCTTTAAGAATGGTTTCTTGTCATTGTTGGGTTGCCTCACGTGTTGACCTCGTCTTTTGAAGAACCTCTTGAAATCTCTCACCGCCAATGCATACTCCTCGTCATCACTATCCGAGGAACTATCATGATCGCTTTGTGCCTTCTTGGCTTTAAGTGCAAGAGACTTCCTTTCACTCTTGGTCTTTACCAATTCCGAGTCCTTCAAAATTATCATCTCATGAACCTTCAAGTTGCCTATGAGTTCATCGAGTGATAAAGTTGAGAGATCTTTCGATTCTTCGATCGCCGTGACTTTTGCTCTCCACTTCGGATGTAAGGCCCTTAGAAACTTCCTAACATTGTTATTTCTAGAAAACCTTCATCAGGTGCTTTTAGACTAGTAATAACAGTGTTAAATCTAGCAAAAGCACTATCAATAGCTTCATCTTCTAAGATGACAAATTGTTCATATTGTTGGACAAGAAGATCGATTTTGCTTTCTTTGACTTGGCTATTACCTTGGTGGGTTACTAAAAGAGTGTTCCAAATATCTTTAGCGGTTTCACACATAAAAATCCTTGCATACTCTTTCTTAGGTAAAGCATTATAAATCACCATTTTAGCCTCATTATTTTTCGAAAGTTTCTTTTTAGTATCATCATTAGCTTTGTCAAAAGTGACCAATTCCTTTGTTTTAGAAACTTCATTAAACTGATAAGGTAAAAAATCACCATTGGTAATAACATGTCAAAGATCTAAATCTTTTGATTTCACATAAGTCTCAAATCTATTTTTCCAATAAATAAAACTATCGGTTTCAAAAAGTGGTGGTCTTTGCATAGATTGCCCTTCTAGGTACTTGTTCGAATCCATAGATCGATTCAAGTTTTAAAATACAATATACTTTAGAAATACTTGAGCAACCCTCTCTGATACCAATTGTAGAAACTAGAAGGGGGGGGGTTGAATATATTTACTTGTTAAATGATGGTTTTCAAAAAATCCCTTTTCTCAAAAACTTAGACTTAAGGAAATAAGTGAAATCTTCTTATGCACAATATGAACAATGATAGTGTAATTTAAAACTAATACTAACTAATATATATGCACAAAGAATAAAGAATGTAAAGAGTTAAGGGTAAAGAAAGATCAAACCAAACACCAAGAATTTATAGTGGTTTGGCAACGAAGCTCACTCCTCGTTCCTACTCCACTCCTCGAGTACTCCTTACTCGAGAGTTCACTACACAACAAGCTCCTTGTGGTGGATAAAACCGTACACGTCGCTTAACCAATTTCCGACTCTAAGCTAAAAGTCGATCCCTAATCCTAGCGAGGACCAATCTTCACAACTATACTTAGTACATACACAACTTCCAAACAGACACAACTACTTGGATTTTCACAACTATTACACAACAACAAATGTATAAAATTGGATCTTCAAAGGATCTTTGGTGGTGGACTCAACACTTCACAATGATAGTGTTCTTCTCTTTGCACTTGAAGAGGAAGGGATGGATGAGATAGATTCACTTCTAAACAAGTAGTAATCAATCAAATGATCAAGGATTTGAGTGATTTAAGAAGTATGTTTGAATCTGGAAATTTGTGTGCAAAAGAGGTGGATTGAAAATCTGAGAAAGGTCCACTATTTATAGGACAAAGGGCCAACGGCTATATCTGCCCGTAGTTCCTTATCTTAGCCGGCGGTACCTTATCGATAAGGAACCGCCTAGGCGCTAAGGAACAACCGGACTAGACTCCGCTCCCTTTTTGTCCTTTAGTGGTGGAGGTCATATCTGATTATAAAAATATCCAGAAAGGATATTCCAAATCAAAAGGGAATATGCCATTTTCAAATTTTCAAATATTTAATTTAATAAAACATTTTCTTAAAAAGAAAGTTTATATAAAAACTTGTCACACTTAATAAAAAGTGAGTTTTATGAAAAGATTAAATCACTTGATCACTTGATTAAGGTTAGTATTTGTTTATTCACACCTTAAGTGAAATTGGGTAAAATGAAAAATACTTGAACTCAAGAATTCGTTTTTCGTTTTTTTCGTAAATGCTTGTTTTTACATATTGTCGTAATCAAAACTAAGC
The DNA here is from genome assembly GCA_025667525.1 of Glebionis coronaria. NCBI lineage: Eukaryota > Viridiplantae > Streptophyta > Magnoliopsida > Asterales > Asteraceae > Glebionis > Glebionis coronaria. The sequence goes on from JANFOE010002013.1 coordinate 41,359, forward strand.
GAGACCGAAAAATGCAAGTAATGTTTTTAGGCATTATTGCATTAACACTTTTTTTAATGCTTGAGATAAGTTATATATTTACAAGATTTTCATCATTATATTTTGAATATAACTGCCTCATGTTTTGACCAATCACATGTTTTCACCTCTCCTATATATTTGGCTCGTTTCTTTTAAACTGGGTAACTGCTTATTCTTGTCTAACTAAATTTTCTCAAACCTTCATCTTCCATAACTTTTATCACAGCTTTCTACATCAATGGCGCCTAAGTTTAAACCTAGAGATTTGGAATTGGGGTTCAGGAGTCAACATAACATGGTAGCTTATTTACAAGCTGATAATGCTCTGTTTCCCCAATATACTCAGATGGTTGAGTATTTGAATGCATCCCCTTTAAGGTATGCACTTTCTCATGCTCCTTTTATCCCTGTCACACACATTAAACAGTTTTGGAATACTGTCACTTCCTCAACAGTTAATGAAGTGACTACATTGACTGCTATTGTCCATGGGGTTCCATGGGTGGTTACTGAAGCTCTGGTTCGCCAAGCTTTGCATCTTAATGATGCAAATGGTATAACCACCCTACCCATTGTAGAGCTAGAACAAGGACTCCAAGCTTTGGGTTATCCTTTGCCTGAAGAAGGTCATTTAAATAAATATACAAAACAATAGTTTCCCCCAGCTTGGAAGTACTTAATACATGTCATTCCTCAATGTTTGAGTCCCAAATGTACTACACACAATGAAATCAACCGTTCTATTGGGAGTGTCATTGTGTGTATTGCAACTGGGCAAAAATATAACTTTTCAAAAATTATTTTTGATGGCATGTGTCATAACAAGGGTAACAAGATGACTCTTGATTACCCAAGGTTTTTACAAATGGTGTTTGATTTACAAATATACTGCAATAGGGATCACAATGATTTTTATACGATCCCTGTTCAAAAGAAAGCAATTTTTGAGAAGATAAATTCTGAACCTTCTAGAGACCTACCCCTCACCCAAGCCATGCTTGCTGTTATTGCAGCAGCACAACCACAACCAGACCCACAACCTCAACCAGACCCACAACCACCATCACCCCAACATATGGAAGTTGACCAAGAACCTTTCAACGCTGACACTTTAAATGTTGGCGTTGACACACCAATTCTAAACGCTGACACCCTTTTACCATAAACCTAAACACCCCTTAACCTTCAAACAGACACTCAATCCACACAATCTTCTACAATCCCAGAATTTATGTTGGTAAAACACCAAAGGACTACTGGAGTGTTCTCCTCTAGTGGTCCTAGCCATGTTACAGAGAGAACCACCACCACAAGTGTGGTTGGTGACATGGGTGGGGCTGGGACTATTGGTTCTAGCTTAGATGCAGGCCAAGTCAGTTCTAACATCATTAAGACCCTATCCATGCCCCATGAATCTACTCTGGGAGATCAAATTCCCATTCTAGAGGAGGGCAGATTGGAACCTTACACTCTTTTGGAATTGAAGGCTGTCTGCATTAGCTTGCAAAAGCAAAATGCATACCTTGTACATATTGTCAACATACAAGGCCTTAAACTCAAGCAATTGAGGGAGAGGATTGATATTTTGAAAGGTGCTAACCCTAGGCGTAGAGAGGAGGATTCTTCCAAAGGGGAGGAAGAACAGGTACAGATTTGAAGAGGAAACTACTTTTGATGCTTCATTGGCTACCCCTACAAATCTAAATTTGTATTTTACTGAAATATTGAAGCAGTTCACAAAGCCAAGCGCTGACAAGAGTAAAGTAAGCGTTGACACTCATAGTATGGATGCTGAGAGACTTGCAGGTGTGGTTGATGTATCCCAGTCATCAACTATCATCAAAGAAGTGTCTACACAGGTACCATCAACTTCTTTACCCACTATTGATGTATTGGATAAAGGTAAAGGAATTATGGTAGAAGTTGAAGTTCCCAAGGATGCAGCCCAAGTGCATTTTGATTCTATTTTGGCTGCACAACTTGAGGAAAAGAGAAGAATACTGCTATCGAGTCACCATTTGTGGCTACTTCTGAAAGTAATAAGGGAGGCAGTGATGATGAGAGTACTGATTCAAGTGTGATGATCATTGAAGATCCAGAAAGGCTTGAATATGGTGATGAGTTGGCTAAGGAAAGGCTTAAGGAATTGAAAATGCAGGTAGATTATGAGATGCCTGAAGTAGCCCAGATGTACTTTGCATGGAAGAATAAGGTTATAAAGAATCCAGGCATGACAATTTTAGATCAAATTTCGGGTTTGGAGATTCTCTTAAGAGTTCAAAGAGATTGCAAGGTAATCTTGAAGTATAAGGCTAGCAAGGTTCTTTCACAGACTAAGAAGGATAGAAGGGAGCTCTACTATATGCTTCTCAGATGTCATCAAGGGGGTTGGACTTTCAAGAAGTTGCAGGATTTGTCCTTTGATGAGTTAGAATTTCGTGCTTATCCCATATGGGCAAGTGTTCAAGAGCAGAATACTATTAGACTTCTTTCTGATGAAAGAAAGGAAGAACTTGCAGAAGATATGTACATCCAAAAGGCTTTAATTACATCAAGGCCTTTGAATAAGGGACATCCATTTGAGTTCCCAAAGAATTTGGATAGAGTGAATCCTACTGAAGCAGTTATCAGAAAGAGTATTAAGCTCTCACCCTTGGAAGCTTCACATATTGCAGAGTTATTACCTTATGATTCTAGAAACCCTATAGTTCACTATGAAGAAGATGCAAGTGGGTTTTAGATGATTGGTAGATATGGAAAGAAGGTACATACTTTCACCACTCTTATCTCTTTGTTTGCAAGCCTGGATAGGGAAGACTTGGTAGATCTTTGGGGATTGATGAAGACCAAGTATGATGCTGAAGCACCTACTTCAGTCAATGGAATAAAGATTTGGTCCACATTCAAGAGAATGTGTGAGCCAAATTATGAAGATCCAATATGGTTGGATCTGGATGATGTCAGTGGACTTCAATGGCGTCTACATTCAGCAGCTGGTGTTTATCATTTGAGTACTACAAAGTTTTCTGAATATCTTCTTGTGGATGCTGAATATCCCATGTCCAAGGAAGTTTTAAAGAAAATGGTGTCAACACAGCTGGAGATGGATTATACAAGTGATGTTGGCAAAGACTTAATTAGGTTTATATATTTCCTAATTAAAAAGTGATTTGTATTTGTAAGAATCCTCCTTGTACTTAGTTTTTATTCAGAAACTTGATTACTAGAGTAGATATCAAGATTAGGGGAGGATTGTTGGGAATAAAATGAGCCAAGACACTAAGACGCTGACAAGAATTAATTGGACGTTGATAGGAATAAATCAAGCGTTGTCAGATCAAGCGTTGACAAGAAGAAATCAAGCGCTGATGAGAAGAAGTCCAAGCACTGATAGAATACTTGGTCTACACGTTTTATGTTTCTAGTAAAGATATGTTCGAAAATGTATTTTCTATGTTTATCTTTACCTAAAATAGCTGATACGTAGACTCTTGTACAAGGTTCCTTAATCTATAAAAGGAGGCCTTTAGGTTTTAGTTCAATACACGTTTTTTACACTTTCATTGTACACAAGTTCGATTATCAATCAAAGTGAAAGTTTGGTTTATTTGTTTTGTTTGTTCTTCATTCAAGTATTAATTACGCATAGTACTTGAATTGTTTACACAACAAAGTTTCTCTAAGTGTTTAACTTTATTTAATCTCGTTTACACAAAAGCTAATCGATCCAAGTTTGGGATCAACAATAACCATAACGACTATAATCATCAGTAAAGGTAATGAAGTATGTAGCACCTTGCTTTGACACATGTCTAAGTAGACCACATACATCGGTATGGATTAATCTAGGTAGATCTTTCACCTTTTCCGTTTTATGCGGAAAATATTTTCTTGTCATCTTGCTCGATATACAAGTAACGCATTGATCAAATGGTTCATTATCCATTGGGTTTAAAAGTCCATCATGTTGCAACTTTTCAATCCGTTTCTTGCTTATATGAGCAAGTCGACAATGCCAAAGATAAGTCGAATCTAAACTTAATTTAGATTTTTATTGCTAATAGAATACATTGAGTTCACAATTTTCAAAGTAGGATTATGCATATCAATTTCATAAATACCATTAACACGGATACAATTAAAATAAACCATATCATTAAAAGGAACGATCAAACCAGAATCCATAAATTTATGAATAAATCCTTTATCATGTAAACAAAAAACTAAAACAAAACTTCTAGTTTAGTAGGTGCATAATCACAATCATCCAAAACAAGAATTAAACCATTAGGTAAAACTAAGTCAAAACTTCCAATAGCTTCTACTTTATCACGTACGCCATTTCCAACATACAAGTAGACAGCGACTTGCTTCAACTTCTTTGCACCTCTAAGTCCATGTTTTGTCTTACAACTGTTAGTACCATAACTAGTGTCACACACCTAGGAATTTTTAGAACAAGGAAATAATTCAATAATATAAATACCTGAAGAAGTGGACGATCCAGCTTGCTTCTTCTTTTTCATCAACATAGCTAGATAAACAGGAACAATTCCTCTTCTAATGTCCAACTTCCTTGCAGTGGTGACATGTGGAAACTTTTGCCAGATGCTCTTTCTTAAAAGGTTGAGGCTTTTTTATGAGACCGCAATAATACATAGTCTCATCGTCCAAATCGGGCTTAAAATTCTTAAATATGTCATAAAATACCGTGAAATATGCTTGTATTCGTTTGTTGTGTATTTTATGTACGGATATCGTGAAAAAAGACAAATATCACAAGAAAAATACAAAAACAAACACGGGAAACGAAGCCGTACAAAGAACCGGGCCCGAGTGTTGAATTTCCAAAAAAGACCTTGAGGTTTTGTATATTGTCAATATTGGTCCCCCAATTTTAAAGACTTTTCACTTTTGGCCCTTGTAAATCCCAGATAGTAAAATTGGGTCCCTAAAGTTCAATATGTTACAAAATCAGCACTTGAAGTTCTCTAAAGTTGCAAGAATAGTCCTTGTTTCAAGCCTCACAAATTACAAGGGCTAGTTGGTCATTTGCGTAAAGTTGTTATCAAAAGGAATTTGAAAAAAAAGCTGCCAAAGTATATTTTCCATCTTTTATAAAGAACAGGGGTGTTTTTGCCAAAATCCGTAACCTAAACCCACCAAATACCCACCAAACCGAGTCCAAATCTTCACCCTAACCCGTCCTACTCAGCCATCCACTAAACCATTTATAATAATAATTAAATTTCAAATCATTTCTCGAGTTTAATTACATAACTGTAGAAGGCAAGCGAGCAACAAGCTGCGCTGCAAGCCCTTTTTGAATTGCAAAGCTAATTCTAGTAAAAATCACATTTGTAGATTTAGGTGTCATAACATTGCTATTCATAACGCGCTGAACTCTATTCAGAAACTCCACCGCTTCAGGTGCAAGAAAACCGAAGGTATCAAATGCAAAAGGAATAAACACGTGTTGATTTTCAATGCATGCTTTTTCGTGTTTTGTCACTTTGCATGAGGCGGCTTTCAAAGCAGCCTGACCCGCTGTAAAACCCTGACTACTCATCCCCACCAGAGGAGAAACCCCAGTCAGATCCACACATGCATGTTTTCCTCCAACCCATCCGAAAACCAGAATGTCCGCCGGCCTGAGTGTGGATCTTCCATCTACCGGGTCAGTCAAGAAATTTCAAATTAATTATATATTATTAAATAAACCGGTAAACACCCTGCTAAACTCCAAAACGGATCAAAAATGTTTTTCGTTCTATAAACCCGAAAAATCATAACTCACTAATTATTATGAATTGGGTTGTAATTGTTTCCAGATCCGTGATTAACCATTCATTAACCAAGATTCCACTCTTAAACCTCACCCCACATCACCCTTGTGGCTCACCACATGGTGCCCTGCACCATCTTTCACTCACAAACAAAACTTGGCAGATGGAATCGATGGATATGCTACATTGCTTGCTCCCCACAAGTATTTCAACGGTTTTGATCAACTCTTACAGTTGGGAGATAACACTACTACAAAAATTCGTCACATGGCTCCTCTAGACCAAAATTTGAATTTTTCCTCATAGGGTATTTCTGGAATATCAGTTGAATTAGGGTTTACATTTTTAAGTGTTCTAGATTTTTCTTTTGATGCCTATAAAAGGAGGCTCCAACATGTGGATGCCCGTTTTTGTCTCAGAATTTTACTCTAATGTAATTCCTTTTTATATAGTTATAAAATTTGGTATTTTTAGAAAATATTTTGAGTTCCATTCTATTGATACTTGTTGAGCATTTAGTTTGGGAATTACCATACATCTTGTAATCCCTTTTCTTCAATAACTAAAGAATGTTGGTATAGATTGGAAGTTTTCCCAAATTCTTGTTCTATGTTTATGTTCTTGATCTAAATCTGTTTTCATCTCAATTTTGTTTTAAGTTTACTTTTAGGTTTCTAAGGTTAAGTAACATAAAGTTCAAACAGATTTGATATTTAGATTTGAGTTTGATCATAGCTTACTGATATCTTAAAGATATCAAGGAGCAGTGAGGACTCAGATTTGGGTGACAAATCTTGTGGGGAACTTGTTTTGCTTAATCTGTTCTTCCCAAAGTAAAGGTTTCTAAGATTGTAAAAGATTTTGAAAAAAAGATAAAAAAAAAAAGAAAAAAAAGTAAAAAAAAAATCTGTTGTTTATTTTGCTCACTAAGGCTAACTATAGCAAGATCTTTTGATCTTGCTACTTGAGTCTTCTTTGATGTTTTTGTGTTAACAGGTTTTGGAAGTTAGTGCTTGTATTGCTAGCACTTAAGCTCACAACTCAAGGGTGTGGATGTGCACCCTTGATGTTAGCACCTCTTTCCCTTTATTTTCTGTCATGATCAGATATGCTATGTGATTTGGTGTTGTTTGCCATAAAAGTATGATTTTAATTTTAGAATCTGCTCATAAGTCCTTGTTAGATCTTATTCAGTAATAAAGTTGTTTGTTTGTGGTGTTTTAGAAAAATCTCCTTTAAAAAATTGATTTTTTAAAACTTGTGGGGTGTTTGGACTGTAGGGTACTGGTTAGGATTGACCACCAGAGAGTCTTACTTGGTTGGAACAACCCAAATATTTGTTTGTTGATTGATCTTAAGAGCTTGTTTTAAGGTTGCTGGTATTGGATGTGATTTTGCTTGTCGTACAAATTTTCTGAAAGCAGTCTAGTCTTCATATGTTGTTGTCTGTTGCCAGATCTTGAGTAGGAATTAATGTTGCTAGAAGTGGTTTATTTTGATGGCTAGAATTTGGTTTTAATGCATTTTTCTTTTTCCATTTTTAGAAAGTAATTAAAAATAGATTTAGTAAATAAATTAAAAAAAATACTTTTTAGTCTTTAAATAATATAATCATGGTTTACAACTCATAAAAACTTAGATTGAGCTTTTTATTAATTTATTTTATTTTTAAGGTTTTAATTAATCTTTAAAATTAAATATAAATTAATTTAAAAAGTTACAAAAAGTTTGGTGATTTTTTATAATTTTTTTGAAAAAGTTTTTATTTTTGTCTCGTTTTGCGTGAAAACGCGTTTTATGTTTTATTTTAAATTTAGCGTAATCCGTCATTTTCTTTATTCCATTTTATTTCATCTTTCTAATATTAATAAAAATCAATTAAAATTTGACACACACTTTTATCCTCCTTGGTGAACGATCTCACTTGGTCATTCGAGTGCGTTTTTTCCTAAAACTTGCACTTGATACTTACCGCTTATACACCTTTTTCTAAGGGTGTATGTTTATCACAATCATTTTGGCGTCGCTGCCGGAGAGGTGTGTCGTGTTCAAATTTGACAACTTTTTGTTTTCTATTAGCCATAAATAGTATTTGTGTAATTAGCACTCTAATTATACGTACTATCGTTTTTTATTCATTTTTATTGTGAATATTAGTACTATATTGTATAACGTAGCACAAATAAATACATAGGCTGCGTTTAGTTGGATGGAAAACACCCTATTTTCTACAAAATGTTTTCTAGAAAACAAGGAAAACAGAAAACGCGTTCAAATCATCGTTTTCCAAAAATATTTTCTAGAAAATGCAAAATCCTTGTTTTACCCTTTTGCATACAAAACAAAAAAACTCTTTTTTTTTGTTTTCTAGGTTTTTCTTTAGACCCAAAAATTAATTTTCCCCCTTGTTTCCTTTATAATTTTGGAAAATGGAAAATATAAACACATATTTTTTCCAACTAAACGCGTTTTCCAAATTTTTAAGTGTTTTGTAGAAAAATAAATCTCTTTTCTTTTTCTAAAGAACAAAAAATGGAAAATGATGAAAAATGTTTTCCAACTAAACGCACCCAAAGTATCTCCAAATACGCGTGAAAACGCACCTCATTAGCGGGCGTTTCAGTCGTTATTGAGTGTATCGAATTCAAACGAAAAGAAAAGGCAAAATAGATAAATATTTTTAAGAAGCTTAATCTCGATAAGTATAAACTATAAGGTGGGCATAAGGCGGTTGTATTTCACGACCTAAAAGAAAAAGACTATTAAGTGCTTCCCATCGCCTTGTTTCCCGCTTGCTTGTGCGTACTTAGAAAGTGAGGGTAATTGAAGGTTTTCCAACCAAATTATTATTACGTATGATATATACTTTCTTGATTTCAAATAGTGAACCCTCCTAAACGTTTTGGTGTTCCACCAATGTTTTCAAGTCAACGAAGGTTTTCACTTGACGTGATTTCCTTCATTCTTTTAGGCTTCTCTAATCAAGAGTTTGATTCGAGGAGCGATTTTTCTAGATGTTGATCTACGTAATTCACGAGAAAAATCCAAAAAGTAAAAAAAACCCATAAAAACATAAAGAAAATTTGAAAATTCACAAAACCCCAAAAATAATCTTCTTTGCTACCCCCCCCCCCCCCCCACAATTTCTACGTTACGTTTATGCTAACTCTCTCACAAGCGAAACGTAATCGTAGACGTCGACAACAAAGAGAAGGAACCCCAAATCCTACTATCGTTGAAAATCCTCCAATTATCGAACCCGTTGTAGAACAACTAGTCCCCATGGCTAATCGTACTACGATGGAGTTGCTTCAAGCACCCACCGAGGGTTATGGAGAAGCGATTGTGATTCCCGCTATCCTTGCGGAGAATTTTGAGATTAAGACGGGTTTGTTGTCTCTGCTACAAGCTAACAAGTTTCATGGTGATGAAAAAGACAACCCACATAACAACATTCGGAATTTTAACCGTCTTACCGCGACTAGGAAGTTTAAGGATTTTCCACATGACGCGATTAAGATGATGCTTTTTCCGTATTCCTTAGTGGGAGCTGCTAAAATTTGGATCTAGAAAGAACCACCCAATTCCATATTGAAGTGGAAGGATCTTGTGACAATCTAACATTTTCAGGTAGTGAAATATTTTCTCGTATAATATTTTGAAACTTATTTTTGTGTTGGTTGACGAACTCACAATTTACGGATTTAAATTTGGGCTTACGTGCATAATTTAGCGTCCTTTACGACTAAACCGGAAACCTTAGGATTACGTATTTACGTTTACGAACTCCGTTTTTGATGAGACAATTTTTATTGGATTCGTTTTGTGACGTTGATTCATAATTTATAAAAACGTTTTTCGTGAAACAACCCGAGGGTACGCAAATCGAGAAAACTAGAATCGAGGAATACCCGTAAACTAGTGAGATGGGACAAAATACATTGTCCCACCCCACTAGCTAAGCTTGGACGGCACACATGACACCACATCTTAGGATGTGGCATCATGTTAGCTAGTTTATTACAAGTGTAAGCCAAGCTTACTCTTTAAGCTTTGTCTACATAAAACCACTAGCAACTAACTCATTTCCATTTCCATACATGCAAAACCAACATCAAAACTCTCTCAAATACTCCTCCCTTGCTGTCCACTTTGAAGCAACAAACACCCCTTTTGATCTTTTCTAGCCATGAAATACATGTTTACTAGCTCTATCATGGAGTTATTTTGAAGCCTTGATCATTTAGTGGCCATATTAACAACATTAGAGGTGATTTGCTTGTGTCCTAGGGCTGATTTCCCAACTTATGTTCTTGGTGTTTGATGATCTTGGAGTTACTTGTGGTGTTCATCAAGTTCTTGTCTTCCAAAAACAAGAAATACACTTGGTTGGTAAAGAAGATCATCCTCTCCATTTTTCTCTTGTTATTTTGTAAAGAAAAAATGTATTTTCTTTCATTTTGTATATGTATATGATGTATATATGATGATAAAAATGTTGTGTGGGGATCAAGTGTTGATAGATATGCTTAAAAAGGTTGATAACTATAAGAAATGAGGCTAAAATCTTGATTATTTAGTTGGTTGTATAAAAACAGTATATAACTAAAACTTGAACTGATAAAATTGCATGGTATGATCCATTTACAGTAAGTAAAAGATGTTATACACATGTGAGAGTTGGTCATGCAATGGAATCAATATAATGAGTGAGATATGATCAAAACAAGTTAGGTGTTCTAATCTGAATAAGCAGTTTTGTAGGGACTGTTAAGGCAAGATGAACTTAAAATGAGCAGTAGCTATAACTAAGTTAAATGTAGCACATAATATGAAGAACATGTCACCCAAAAATGAGCTTCTAATTCATTATAGAACTCTAGATATGGTAAAAATGGTGAACATGAAGATAAAAATCAGATTTTAAGAATAAATGTTTATTATTATTATATAAGCACTCACATTTTATTGTATAAAATGTAAAATAAAAACCCACTAACTTATAAAACTTATTTATATAAATATATAAAAGGTTAATTAAATGGATAAATTATATAAATGGTAGTGGAATAATATTTATAAGTAATAAAAACTATAAACTTGATTTTTACGACTTTTTCGGCTATCACCGTAAAAATTAATGTTTTTCGCCAAATAAAACTTAGACGATCAAACCCGTCTAATGTAAAGTTTATAAAAGTCATATACTGATATATAAATAACCAATACAAGTAAAAACCGATAAAACCCGAACTATAAGAAATACGGACATTTACGAGCTAACTAAGCATATTGGACTAATAATTGGACTAAATAAGTTAACCACTTATAAAAAGAACTTATTGGGCTTAACCTATTTGGGCCCAACATGGAAAGTATATATACTGATAATATAAGTACAAAATGGATTAAAACAAGTTAAAGAACTTATACTAAGCTTAATGGACTCAAAATAGATGAATAGGTAAAACTAGCAAACTAGTAAAAAGTTACCAAAACGTAAACACTAAAATGAGTAAATAAGGATATGTAAACCCACTTGATCATCATCATATGTACAAAATCATCATATGTATATTGTTATTTTGATAAAAGTCATTGGAAAGAGTCTAAGACCGATTATTATTTATATAGGTTTCCGTGACCGAAGCACGCCCGTAGCCGATAATCCGCCTTTCATTATCAACGTGAGTTCATAGCCTCGCACTCTTTTAAATGTTTTATAAAATGATTTGTAAACCCGCGAGGGAGATAACATGCTAGATTTTGATAAAAAAATAGAACACAAGTAGTCCCGATGGTATGCTTAATGATATGTACCCGAATGATGCTATGACCCTATAAACGAGACTAAAAGGATTATTAGTAGTTAGGTTATGTCACTTGAGGTCCCATTAGCATGAATTGTGAACTACCGGGATTTGGTTGACGCTTATGCATTTGATAGTACTATTTGGGGACGATCACCCCAGTTCGCGCCTTGACGGTTGATCCCCGTCGTACCACATTGATTGGTAAGCGAATTTATGTATGAGAGGATTCCATAGCGTGATTTTTGTGACGACACGCTAACTTAGATGGGAAAATTGTTTGTCGGGTTCGCGGCCCGCTGTTTTCATAGTAAGGTAACAATGTCATGCGGCTAATAATAATCCTAATCCAAATAAAATGTATCCTATACATAATGTAATCCAATAACGACGCTATTAACGATGAATATATTACCTGTCATGGTAATATAGAGACTACGGTCTCATGGACGGTTTAAGATGTATGCTTGATATATATTGCCTGACTAGCAATACGTGGACTTACTTCCGATATTATACTTGTGTTCTGATTTTAAATGATTGTTTTATATAACGGTTTTTATTAAACTCTATGAATTCACTCGGCCATTCGCTGATATGATTTTTGCATGTTTTTATCTCAGGTGCTTGAAGGTAATCCGGATGGAGATCGACTCTGATGGCCCACATGTTATTAAAAATGTTCATTCGATCTATGTTTTGTAAACTAAATGACCTGTATAATTTGGGACCTGTTGCACACTTTAAAACTTTTTATCGAATGAATGTATGTTAAACCTTGTACAACCATTTTTATGTGTTGTCTATGATTGGAGTTATTGTGCTATCCCGTAACAATCTAAAAGACCCTTCCGTTGTACCGATACGAAAAATGAGAGTGTTGCAGTTTGGTATCAGAGCTCTCGTTATAGAGAACAAAAGATTTTAAAAACCAAGGTTTTGAACAAAACTTTTCAAAATCTTTTGACAATGAACATTTAAGAAAATATTTGAAAAATCTTTTGACTATAACGGTGCCAGAGATCTCCGACGTTACCAACAAGCCCTATTGAGAAGATATATATTTTGATATATATAATTTAATTTATATATATGTATATATCGTGATTTCAGTATGTAATTGTTTAACTAGTATGTTATCCTAATACGAGATATATATATAAATGCAGATTGTCATGGCTGACCCTAATATTCCTGTAGAAAACCATGCTATTCCCGAACCTAATGTAGATGATGATCCTTATTTAGACTTAGTAGATTATGATATGGATGATGAGGAGGAACCATTTGAGGATCACGAGCCCGAGTTAGGACTAGGAGATCAGATTGCCCCTCAGGTTGACTTGGTAGAGAATGAGATTGAGAATGTGGATATTGAGAATGATGATGAGATTGGGTTAGATAATTTAGAAGATGAGATTGACGACGAGGATGTCGAGGAGGATGTAGGTATAGATGTTGAGGTCGATGATGATGAGGAAGCTGAGCTTATTTACCCTTATGATGTTCCAGAGGGCGAGCCTTTGCCCCCACCAATTTATTTGTCTGATTCTGAGGTTGAGCTACCTAGGGATGAAATGTCTGAATCGTCCGAATCTGATTCTGAATCAGAGGAGGATGAGGATGATGATGCACCTGATGGTACTGATGGTATTGCTACTCGTAGACGTGAGATAGGAGAGTCGTCTAGTACTCGAGAGGCTACTCATATTGATGGTCTTGCACCATGGGCCTTGAGACGTGATCTAGATGCTTCCCGTGTTAAGAGTTGTATGACAGAGGTCAGATTAGGTGTTGTTCAGACTCAAGTTGCTTATTTGGAGTCGAAGACTAAGGTTGGCGAGAAAGAGCGAGAATTGCTTAGTTTGGATTTGACTGATGTGGAACGTGGTTTGAACGAGGCTTTTAGGAGGTTATCGGTGTTGGAAAGTGGTGAGTTTGCTGAAATGAAGAAAAAGGTGAATTCTACGGAGATTTAGTTGAATGTAGATCGTGCGATGCGTGAGAAAGCTGTGAAGGAGTTGAATATATCCGTGGGTTGGAATAGTAGATTTTATGCCGACATGGTTGAAAGAGGAGTGATCCGTAAGCGCCCAGCTGAAGATGTGTCTAGTGATCGTCCGACGAAGATTCAGAAGACGATGGATGATGGACCATCTAGCGGTCCTCAGTAGACCAGTCTGTATTTAGTAGTGACCTTTGTATCTTTTGTGCTTTTGTAGCTTTGACTGAACCGACTTGTTAGTAGTAGACTTGGCACGAATTTTGAGTATATATAGTGCTAGAACTTTGATATGGGATGTAACTAAGACAATACTTTTGTTTCAAATCGAATGAAATATGTATCTTGTCTTGAATTCCATATTGTGCCTTATTTGTATCTTGATTATGAATTCAATCCATATTATATGAATCCTTTGTTGGATGAATGCTTAATACTTTGAAATTGTGAAATTATAGAACTATGCCGCCCAAGAAGGCTGTGATTGAGGATGATGTACGTAGGATTATTACGGAGCAAGTTACCGCATCTATGACTGAATTTATGGCAAATGCTAGAAATGAAGCTGGCGGTAGTGGAGCTGGCGGCAGTGGAGCTGGCGGTAGTGGAGCTGGCGGTAGTGGAATTGGCGGTACTAATGTGAATGTGAATGCTAATAATGTTAATGCTAATGCTGGAGGAAATGTAGGAGGACTTGGAACTAATGCACCTGAAGTTGGTGGTTGTACTTATGTGACGTTCATGAAATGTGAACCTCTACCTTTTAATGGAACTGAAGGTGCTGTAGGATTAAGCCAGTGGATTGAGAAGATTGAGTCGGTGTTTAGGATTAGTAAGTGTAAGGAGGAAGATAAGGTGACTTTTGCTATGGCTACTCTTAAAGGTCGTGCGTTGACTTGGTGGAACGGGAGAATTGCTTTCATGGGTCTTGATGCTGCTAATGCTACTCTTTGGGCTGAAATTAAGAAGTTGATGACTTTGGAGTTTTGTCCTCGTAGTGTGATTATTAGGTTAGAACAAGAGTTGATTCATCTGAGAATGAAAGGTGTGGACATTGATAGTTACACGAACCGATTCCATGAGTTGGCCTTGCTATGTCCTCGATTGGTTGAACCTGAAGAGATCCGAATTGAGCAATATATTAAAGGGTTGACCAGGAATATCCGGGGGGAAGTGACATCATCTAAACCACTGACCATTGATGATGCTGTTCGAATGGCTTACCAACTCATTGGACAGATAATTCAGGATAGGGAAGATGAAGCCCGTGTTGGTGAGAAAAGAAAGGGAGACGGTGATCGTGTAGATAGAGGTGATAATAGGAAGAATTTCAATCGCCGTCAGAACCAGAGAAAGGGGAATGCAAATGATCTTACCAACAACACACCGCGCAACAATGATAGATGTCCTAAGTGTGGCAACAAGAGGCATGCTGGCGACTGCTGGAAGTGCTGAAATTGCGGAAAGCTTGGACACAAGGTTGAAAGGTGTAAGAAGGGAACCATTTGCTTCAACTGTAATGAAGAAGGTCATAGGAAATCGGAATGCCCCAAGTTGAAAGCGATGGTACCTGGAAGAAACCCCCAGGGTGGTATCTATCAGCTTGGAACAATTGAGGTGAAGAAAGAGGATCTGAATGTCGTTACAAGTACGTTTTTACTCAACAATCATTATGCTGTTGCTTTATTTGATTCGAGTGCTGATAGGAGCTTTGTATCCACTAAATTTAGTGCCCTTATTGACATTGAACCTGTTGAGATAAGTACCAGTTACGAGGTGGAACTGGCTGATGGTAAATTAGTGAAAACTAATAAGCTATTAGAAGGATGCTCTCTAAATCTCTTGAACCATTCCTTTCCGATTGATTTGATGTTGATAGAATTAGGTAGTTTTGATATTATTATTGGTATGGATTGGTTGTCGTTGAATAATGCTACTATTTTATGTGGAGAGAAGAAAGTTAAGATTCCGCTTAGGAATAGGACGTTAGTAATTGATGGTAATCGAGGTGAATCCCGTTTGAAAATCGTTTCATGTATTAAAGTCCAAAAGTACATCAGGAACGGTTGTGAGTTATTCTTAGCTCAAGTGACCGGGAATGAGTCTAGGGAGAAACGATTGGAAGATGTACCTATTATTTGTGAATTTCCTGAGGTATTTCCTAAAGATTTACCCGGACTTCCACCGATAAGGCAAGTAGAGTTCCGAATCGATTTAATTCCTGGTGCTGCACCGGTGGCACGTGCGCCTTACCGATTAGCCCCTTCTAAATTAAAGGAGTTATCTGAGCAACTTAAGGAGTTGTCTGATAAAGGTTTTATTCGACCAAGCTCGTCGCCTTTGGGAGCCCCAGTCTTGTTCGTTAAGAAGAAGGATGGATCTTTTCGTATGTGCATTGATTATAGGGAACTGAATAAGTTGACAATTAAGAATCGATATCCTTTACCTAGGATTGATGATTTGTTTGATCAACTGCAAGGATCTAGTGTGTATTCTAAGATAGATTTACGGTCAGGATATCACCAACTTCGCGTCCGTGAAGTAGATATTCCTATAACTGCATTTAGAACTCGTTATGGACATTATGAATGTCAAGTAATGCCATTTGGGTTAACTAACGCACCTACGGTTTTCATGGATTTAATGAATCGAGTGTGCAAGCCCTACTTGGATAAATTTGTGATTGTGTTTATTGACGATATTCTAATCTATTCTAAGAATGAAGATGAACATAGAGAACATTTAAGGATTGTTTTGAATTTGTTGAAGGATGAAAAGTTGTATGCTAAGTTTTCGAAATGTGATTTCTGGTTAGATTCTATGCAATTTCTTGGTCATGTGATTAACAAAGATGGAATTCATGTTGATCCTGCAAAGGTTGAAGCCATTAAGAATTGGTCTGCACTGACAACGCCAACGGAAGTGCGACAGTTCTTAGGATTGGCTGGCTATTATAGGCGATTCATTAAAGAATTTTCTTTGATAGCTAAACCCTTGACTAAGCTTACTCAGAAGAATAAACCTTTCGTTTGGGGAAGTGATGAAGATGGAGCATTCCATACATTGAAGCAAAAATTATTTAGTGCGCCAATCTTATCATTACCCGACGGGAGTGAAGATTTTGTAGTGTATTGTGATGCATCTCTTAGAGGCTATGGAGTTGTTTTGATGCAGCGAGAGAAAGTGATAGCTTATGCTTCCAGGCATTTAAGGAAGAATGAGGAGAATTATACTACTCATGATCTTGAGTTAGGAGCTGTAGTCTTTGCTCTTAGGTTGTGGATACATTATCTGTATGGCACCAAGTGTACGGTATTCACCGATCACAAAAGCCTACAGTATATTCTCGACCAGAAGGAATTGAACATGAGGCAACGAAGATGGATAGAGTTGTTAAGTGATTATGATTGTGATATAAAATATCACCCAGGAAAAGCCAATGTTGTTGCCGATGCGTTAAGTAGGAAAGATAGAGAGCCTATCAGGGTGCGTTCTCTAGTCTTGACCGTGCACAATAATTTGCCTGAGCAAATTAGAAATGCGCAAATAGAAGCTTGTAAGAAGGAAAATTTTGTTAATGAAGGGTTCCGAGGAGAAGGAGATCCTTTAGAGGTTAGAGCTGATGGAGTGAAATGCTTAAGAGGTCGTATGTGGATACCTAAGTTTAGAGGCTTAAGAGACTTGATTATGTTAGAATCCCATAAATCTAAGTATTCCATTCATCCGGGATCTGATAAGATGTACCATGATTTGAAGAAGTTGTACTGGTGGCCGAATATGAAAGCTGACATAGCTATGTATGTTCTTCAATGCTTGACTTGTGCTAGAGTCAAAGCGGAACATCAAAAGCCATCAGGACTACTTCAACAACCAAAGATTCCTGAATGGAAGTGGGAGCGAATTACAATGGACTTTATCACCAAGCTTCCTAGAACATCATCTGGAAACAACTCGATTTGGGTTATTGTCGACAGACTGACCCAATCAGCACACTTCATTCCGGTTAAAGAGCAGTTCTCACTGGAGAAGCTGACTCGTATATACCTTGATAATGTTGTATGCAAACATGGAGTGCCTGTATCGATCATTTCAGATCGAGATCCTAGATTCGCATCGAATTTTTGGAAATCTCTCCAAAGATCTTTGGGAACGAATCTCGACATGAGCACTGCTTATCACCCCCAGACTGATGGGCAGAGTGAAAGGACGATACAAACACTGGAAGATATGTTGAGAGCTTGTGTGTTAGACTTTGGTAAGAATTGGGATAAACATTTGCCGTTAGCAGAGTTTTCGTATAACAATAGTTACCATTCTAGTATTAAGGCTGCACCGTTTGAAGCTTTGTATGGTAGGAAGTGTAGATCTCCTGTATGTTGGAGTGAAGTTGGGGATACCCAGCTCACGGGACCGGAATTGATCCGGGAGACTACGGAGATGATAGTTCAGATTAAGAATAGGTTGTTGACTACCCGTAGTAGACAGAAAAGTTACGCGGATGTGCGGCGGAAGCCAATGGAGTTTGAAGTGGGTGACCAAGTAATGTTGAAAGTATCGCCATGGAAAGGCGTTATAAGATTTGGAAAACAAGGGAAATTGAATCCCCGTTATATTGGAGCCTTTAAGATTTTATCTAGAGTAGGTCCGGTGGCTTACAAACTAGAGTTACCCCTAGAACTTCATGGTGTTCACAACACATTCCATGTATCTAATATGAAGAAATGTCTAGCAGTGAGTGATGAGAAAATTCCGTTAGGTAAGGTTCGAATAGATGGGAAGTTGCATTTTATCGAAGAGCCCGTAGAAGTTATGGACCGTGAGGTAAAGCAACTGAAACAAAGTCGGATACCTATTGTCAAGATCCGATGGAATTCAAAGCATGGACCGGAGTATACTTGGGAACGAGAGGATGAAATGTGGAAGAAATATCTGCACCTCTTTGATTTCAATAAGAAACGGACATCCAAATGAAATGGATCACGAGGACGTTGATCCCTTTTAGGAGGAAAAGCTGTGACAATCTAACATTTTCAGGTAGTGAAATATTTTCTCGTATAATATTTTGAAACTTATTTTTGTGTTGGTTGACGAACTCACAATTTACGGATTTAAATTTGGGCTTACGTGCATAATTTAGCGTCCTTTACGACTAAACCGGAAACCTTAGGATTACGTATTTACGTTTTCGAACTCCGTTTTTGATGAGACAATTTTTATTGGATTCGTTTTGTGACGTTGATTCATAATTTATAAAAACGTTTTTCGTGAAACGACCCGAGGGCACGCAAATCGAGAAAACTAGAATTGAGGAATACCCGTAAACTAGTGAGATGGGACAAAATACATTGTCCCATCCCACTAGCTAAGCTTGGACGGCACACATGACACCACATCTTAGGATGTGGCATCATGTTAGCTAGTTTATTACAAGTGTAAGCCAAGCTTACTCTTTAAGCTTTGTCTACACAAAACCACTAGCAACTAACTCATTTCCATTTCCATACATGCAAAACCAACATCAAAATACTCCTCCCTTGCCGTCCACTTTGAAGGAACAAGCACCCCTTTTGATCTTTCTAGCCATGAAATACATGTTTACTAGCTCTATCATGGAGTTATTTTGAAGCCTTGATCATTTGGTGGCCATATTAAAAACATTGGAGGTGATTTGCTTGTGTCCTAGGGCTTATTTCCCAACTTATGTTCTTGGTGTTTGATGATCTTGGAGTTACTTGTGGTGTTCATCAAGTTCTTGTCTTCCAAAAACAAGAAATACACTTGGTTGGTAAAGAAGATCATCCTCTCCATTTTTCTCTTGTTATTTTGTAAAGAACAAATGTATTTTCTTTCATTTTGTATATGTATATGATGTACATATGATGATAAAAATGTTGTGTGGGGATCAAGTGTTGATAGATATGCTTAAAAAGGTTGATAACTATAAGAAATGAGGCTAAAATCTTGATTATTTAGTTGCCTGTATAAAAACAGTATATAACTAAAACTTGAACTGATAAAATTGCATGATATGATCCATTTACAGTAATTACAAGATGTTATACACATGTGAGAGTTGGCCATGCAATGGAATCAATATAATGAGTGAGATATGATCAAAACAAGTTAGGTGTTCTAATCTGAATAAGCAGTTTTGTAGGGACTGTTAAGGCAAGATGAACTTAAAATGAGCAGTAGCTATAACTAAGTTAAATGTAACACATAATATGAAGAACATGTCACCCAAAAATGAGCTTCTAATTCATTATAGAACTCTAGATATGGTAAAAATGGTGAACATGAAGATAAAAATCAGATTTTAAGAATTAATGTTTATTATTATTATATAAGCACTCACATTTTATTGTATAAAATGTAAAATAAAAACCCACTAACTTATAAAACTTATTTATATAAATATATAAAAGGTTAATTAAATGGATAAATTATATAAATGGTAGTGGAATAATATTTATAAGTAATAAAACTTGATTTTTACGACTTTTTCGGCTATCACCGTAAAAATTAACGTTTTTCGCCAAGTAAAACTTAGACGATCAAACCCGCCTAATGTAAAGTTTATAAAAGTCATATACTGATATATAAATAACCAATACAAGTAAAAACCGATAAAACCCGAACTATAAGAAATACGGACATTAACGAGCTAACTAAGCATATTGGACTAATAATTGGACTAAATAAGTTAACCACTTATAAAAAGAACTTATTGGGCTTAACCTATTTGGGCCCAACATGGAAAGTATATATACTGATAATATAAGTACAAAATGGATTAAAACAAGTTAAAGAACTTATACTAAGCTTAATGGACTCAAAATAGATGAATAGGTAAAACTAGCAAACTAGTAAAAAGTTACCAAAACGTAAACACTAAAATGAGTAAACAAGGATATGTAAACCCACTTGATCATCATCATATGTACAAAACCATCATATGTATATTGTTATTTTGATAAAAGTCATTGGACAAAGTCTAAGACCGATTATTATTTATATAGGTTTCCGTGACCGAAGCACGCCCGTAGCCGATAATCCGCCTTTCATTATCAACGTGAGTTCATAGCCTCGCACTCTTTTAAATGTTTTATAAAATGATTTGTAAACCCGCGAGGGAGATAACATGCTAGATTTTGATAAAAAAAAAATAGAACACAAGTAGTCCCGATGGTATGCTTAATGATATGGACCTAAATGATGCTATGACCCTATAAACGAGACTAAAAGGATTATTAGTAGTTAGGTTATGTCACTTAAAGTCCCATTAGCATGAATTGTGAACTACCGGGATTTGGTAGACGCTTATGCATTTGATAGTACTATTTGGGGACGATCACCCCAGTTCGCGCCTTGACGGTTGATCCCCGTCGTACCACATTGATTGGTAAGCGAATTTATGTATGAGAAGATTCCATAGCGTGATTTTTGTGACGACACGCTAACTTAGATGGGCAAATTGTTTGTCGGGTTCGCGGCCCGCTGTTTTCATAGTAAGGTAACAATGTCATGCGGCTAATAATAATTCTAATCCAAATAAAATGTATCCTATACATAATGTAATCCAATAACGACGCTATTAACGATGAATATATTACCTATCATGGTAATATAGAGACTACGGTCTCATGGACGGTTTAAGATGTATGCTTGATATATATTGCCTGACTAGCAATACGTGGACTTACTTCCGATATTATACTTGTGTTCTGATTTTAAATGATTGTTTTATATAACGGTTTTTATTAAACTCTATGAATTCACTCGGCATTCGCTGATATGATTTTTGCATGTTTTTATCTCAGGTGCTTGAAGGTAATCCGGATGGAGATCGACTCTGATGGCCCACATGTTATTAAAAATGTTCATTCGATCTATGTTTTGTAAACTAAATGACCTGTATAATTTGGGACCTGTTGTACACTTTAAAACATTTTATCGAATGAATGTATGTTAAACCTTGTACAACCATTTTATGTGTTGTCTATGATTGGAGTTATTGTGCTATCCCGTAACACTCTAAAAGACCCTTCCGCTGTACCGATACGAAAAATGAGAGTGTTACAGATCTCGTGTATAAGTGTGTGAACCATTTTTCTCCACCCTCTAAGACTACGCGTTTGAAAAACAAAATTTTTAGATTTACGCAAAAAGCTCATGAAAGTTTTTCTATGGCTTGGGAACGTTTTAAGAAAATGTTGCATGAATGTCTACACCATAATTTTTCTGAATTGCATCAAATTGACACATTTTACAATGGACTTAATGATCATGAAAGAGATTATCTAAATGCCACCACATGGTAATTTTTTGTGTAAACAACCAATGAAGCTTTAATGATAACTGAGAATAGGTCTGAGGTTTATATCCCTCGTAACACATCGAGTGTTCACATGGCTTCGTCTTCGTCGTCACCTATTTTTAATGAAAGTCAAATGGAAAATTGCTTGGAAAACAAGTTGGTCGATAAGTTTTCGGCTTTGTTGAATGATTGGAAATCGAGAAGAATCCCACTCCCGCTACGGTTAAAGCGGTTGAGAAATAATGCATGTATTGTGGTAGAGCTCATGATTACTCCGAGTGCATTACCTCCGGTGGTAACACTTCGAGTGCCTTCGTGGCCAATAACTTACAACCAAAATAGTCAAGTTAAGCGCATTAATCAAACGATTCCACCGGGTTTTCAACCCAATCAAAACACTAAAAACTATCGAAACAACAATCAAGGTGGTAGTTATCAAGGAAACCAAAGAAATTACAACAAGGGTAATTATAACAATGGGAATAAAGGAAATAGTAGAAATAATGGTCAATTGCAAAACCAAAACCAAAATGTAATTTTCAAAATTCGAGTCAAGGTTTTCAAAATGCGTATACAAAAGAGCTTCCAAATGAATTTTTGAATTACGCTAAGGCAAATGACGTTACTCTTGATAACATACAAAGGGAAATGGTTAGAATAAGAACCGATTTGTAAAACGATTTTGGCAAATCAAAATAATGGCCAAAGCAACAAAATTGAGCTTAACGTGACAAGATTTGAACAAAATCAACAAAAGATGGAACAAGTCAACAAAGGCTTGAGCAAAATCAAAACAAGATTGATGGGAAGGTGAATGCTATATTGGAAGCTATAATGAAAAAACCATGTACTTCGAGTGTTCTTCCAAGTGATACCATCGCAAACCCGAAAGGAGAGATGAAAGCTATTACTACACGAAGTGGTAAAACTTTCAAAGAGCCCACTTCGCATCCAATTACTTCTACGGAGAAGGAAATTGAGAACGAACCTGATGTGATTGTCGAAAAGGATCACGTTTCAATCCCACGAAGTACTGCTCAATCCACACCTACGGTCGACCCTTTACCCACTTTGGAACCCGAGATTCCAAGACCGATGCCCCAACCCACACCACCCTTACCTTACCCATCGAGAGGTAACAAGGAAAAATTGAATGAAAGAAATAATAAACAAGTCTAGCTTTTCATTAAATTGTTTCATAAAATGTATTTCGACATAAGTTTAGCCGATGCTTTGTTGTACATGCCTCGATTCGCCTCCACTTTTATAAGTATGATGAACGATAATGTAGGATTGTGTAAATCTTGCTTAATCTAGAGAGAGAGTAGAGAGATAAAGAGATGGTAGAATAACACACACACCTTGAGAGAGAATATATTGAAACATACTTTACTAGGTGTAAAAATGAATGAAACCACACCCTCTCCATCTAAGGAGAGGGTTTATATACCCAAGCCATGTGATGGGCTTGGGTTTACATATTGGGTCGCCGGCCTCACACAAGTTGTGGGCTTGGCTTGGCCTTGTTTGAATAATATTAATAAGGCTAAACTACGAGCTACGACGTAGACTATTGTTGGAGTGATCGATCCTTTCTAATACGTAAAACGTATTTCCAACAGATAAGGAGAAGCTTTTAAAGCTATCTAATTGTTCTTTGGTTTTTCTTAACCGAATACCGGAAAAAGTAGGTGATCCTGGCAAATTCCTCATTCCATCTGATATAAAAGAAATGGAAGGATGCCTCGCCTTGGCCGATCTTGGCACGAGCATTAATTTGATGCCTTTTTCCATGTGGAAATCGTTGTCACTTCTGGATCTTATTTCTTAGAAAATGTCTATCGAGCTAGCCGATCATTCCACAATGATTGCGCGTAGAATGGACGAAGACGTTTTTGTAAAAGTTAGGAAGTTCTACTATCCGGTTGATTTTATCGTTTTATACATTCCTATGGATCCTCAAGTTCCTCTAATTTTAGGTCGTCCTTTCTTAGACACCTCGAAAGCGTTAATTGATGTGCATGCTAGAAAATTACGTTACGATTCAACGAGGAGGAACTTGTTATTAACGCAACACAAAACTCTAAACTTTCTCATGTTTATTCAATTGTGACCATAAACCACGTTGACTTAGTTGATGTTGTTTGCGATGAATTTTCACAAGAAGTATTAGGTTTTTTTCGATAGTTCTAATAGTGGCAATCCCACTATTTTGGATCCAATCCTCGCTAATTCTTCACATTCTCTCGCTCAATTCGAAGGAGGCGATTTCACTTTAGAAGAATTGGATGTACCTCGAACTTCTTTCGAAGAAATCAAAAATGAAGAGGATTTGAAAATTATCGAGGATTTTCTCAATCAATATCCACCATATTTTCCGCGGATGGAAATTATAAGTATTGAACCAAAATATTCAATCGAGGAACCACCAACCCTCGAGTTGAAAGATCTTCCACCTCACCTCGAATATGCATTCTTGGAAGGTATCGATAAGTTGCCGGTTATTATTGCGAAAGATCTTTCACATATTGAAAAAATCGCACTTATCAAAGTCTTAAAAGCTCACAAAGGGGCAATTACGTGGAAACTTTCCGACATTAAGAGCATCGCCCCAAAATTTTGTACTCATAAAATTTTAATGGAGGAAGACTATAAATCCACAATTCAATGTCAAAGAAGGGTAAACCCTAAATTCACGACTTCATCAAAACGGAAGTTTTAAAAATACTTGACGCGGGAATGATTTACCCTATATCTGATAGCCCTTGGGTGAGCCCAATCCATTGTGTCACTAAGAAGGGATGAATGACCGTTGTGCCAAACTATGACAACGAGTTAATTCCCACTCAACTCGTAACCGGTTGGAGGGTGTGCATTGACTATCGAAAGCTCAATGACGTCACTCGTAAAGACCATTTTCCTTTGCCCTTCATGGATAAAATGTTGGAGCGTCTAGCGGGAAACAATTTTTATTTCTTTTTAGATGGTTTTTCCGGTTACTTTCAAATCCCCATCGACCCTCGTGATCAAGAGCAAACTACGTTCACGTGTCCATATGGAACGTTTGATTATTGTAGGATGCCATTCGGACTTTGTAATGCACCGGGAAACTTTCAAAGGTCCATGATGGCTATTTTTTATGGATGACTTTTCGGTGTTTGGTGATTCGTTCACGTCGTGTTTAAACAACTTGGAAAATGTGTTAAAATGTTGTGAGGAAACAAACCTTGTGCTTAATTGGGAAAAATGTCATTTCATGTGTAAAGAAGGAATCATCTTAGAGCACACGGTCTCGAAAGAGGGGATTGAGGTAGATAAAGCTAAGATAGACGTCATCTCCAAATTACCTCATCCCAAAACCGTCAAGGGAGTTAGGAGTTTCCTAGGCCACGCGGTCTTTTATCGTCGATTCATAAAAGATTTTTCAAAGATTTCTCGACCCATGACACATCTTCTTGAAAAAGATGCGCCTTTCATCTTTTCCGAAAATTGTGTTCGATCCTTTGAAACTCTAAAAAGGAAACTTACCGAAGCTCCCGTTCTTGTTGCTCCCAATTGGAATCTCCCATTTGAACTCATGTGGGATGCTAGTGATTATGCAATAGGGGTCGTTTTGGGGAAACGTCATGAAAAGCACTTATTACCTCTCTACTATGCAAGCAAGACTTTGACCGAGGCTCAAATCAAGTACACCACAACGGAAAAATAATTACTTGCCGTGGTGTACGCATTTGAGAAAATCCGACCTTATCTAGTCTTGAATAAAAGCATAGTGTATACGGATCATTCGGCTATCAAGTACCTCTTTGCTAAACTTGATGATAAGCCGAGATTGCTTCGTTGGATTCTCCTCCTACAAGAATTTAATGTCACAATCCTTGACAAAAAAGGAGCCGAGAATCTCGCGGCAGATCACCTCTCTCGTTTGGAAGATCCTCACCAAAGTGTGCTCGAAAACAAGAAAATAACCAAAACATTCCCTCTCGGGACACTTGGTGTAGTGAATTCCAAAAAGATTCATCAACCCCATGGTTTGCGGACATTGCAAATTACCATGCGGGCAACTTCATCATTAAGGGTATGACGACTCAACAAAAACGAAAATTTTTCCGAGACGTCAAGTTCTATTATTGGGACGACCCTTATCTTATCTGAGTTTGTGCGGATCAAATTATTCGACGTTGTAAATTTGGCACCGAAGCTTCTAATATCCTTAGAGCTTGTCACGAACGCCCTACGGGAGGCCATCATGGTACTAATCTCACGGCAAAGAAAGTGTCTGATGCCGGCTTCTTTTGGCCTACTATTTACCGAGATGCACACGCATTTATCAAGTCGTGTGACTCGTACCAAACGTCAAGGAAAAGCCTCACAAAACGATGAAATGCCACATTATATAATCAAAGTGTGTGAGATCTTTGATGTTTGGGTCATCGACTTTATGGGACCGTTCCCATCGTCTCACGGTAATAAGTACATCCTTATTGTCATTGACTACCTATCAAAGTGGTTGGAAGCTAAGGCTTTTCCCACTAACGATGCTCGTGTGGTAGTCATGTGTTTGAATCAATTATTCTCTCGGTTTGGAACCCCTCGCGCTATCATAAGCGACCGTGGAACCCATTTTTGTAATGACAAATTCGAAAAGGTTTTAAAGAAATATGGGGTTACACATCGTCTTTCTATGACTTATCACCCACAAACGAGTGGGCAAGTCGAGGTTACAAATAGAGCTTTGAAGAGGATTTTGGAGAGGTCGATAGGAGAGAACCGTGCATCTTGGTCCGACAAACTTGATGATGCTTTATGGGCCTTTCACACCGCTTATAAGACACCTATTGGGTGCACTCCTTATAAGTTGGTGTATGGGAAAAATTGCCATTTTCCTATTGAACTCGAACACAAGGCATATTGGGCCCTAAAGCATTGTAATGATGACTTTGTGACCACGGGAAAACACTAGAAAATGCAACTTAATGATTTGGATGAATTAAGAGATATTGCTTATGAAAATTCATTTATTTTTAAGGAAAAGACTAAAAAGTTTCACGATTCAAAAATTAAAAACTGGGTTTTTAACATTGGAGATCAAGTTTTGCTTTTTAACTCAAGATTGAAAATATTTTCTAGAAAATTGAAATCCCGTTGGTCCGGACCATGCACCGTCACCCAAGTTTTTCCGTTTGCGACCATCGAGCTAGCTCAAAATGATGGTCCTAACTTTAAGGTGAATGGTTGTAGGCTTAAGCACTACTTTGGTGGGGAAGTTTGTTAGGACTATTGTAATAGTTATATGTAATAGGTAGACTAGGAGGTATGTAGTTCCTCCTGGTCCTAGTGGTAGTAGGAGCAAGTCCTGCTCCTGGTCCTAGTCGAAGTCAAACATTGTTATTTACTTAATATTCTGTTAGGATATGCATGAGTTATATTAGGAGAAGATATGCATATCAGTTTTACACGTTTTCTTGTAAGCTGTATTAGGGTTTCCTTGTAGTATAAAAGGAACCTGAGGCATAAGGGTTATTCATTCATTCACAAAACGTAGTTCTAGTCATTATTAATATTAGAAATCCTTAGAAAGGATCAAGTCTTCATAGTTATTCTGTTTCTCTTGTTTATATTTATATTCTACATTCATATTGTGTATAGAGTCTCTTTGTGATTTGACTTGTGATTACAGAAGTCATTCACCGGTCCTGACAGGCTACAAGATCTATATTCGTTGAACCCAACAAGTGGTATCAGAGCCTGGGAGGGTCTCTATACAACAAGAATCAAGTTCTCTTATTTTTAACAATCTGTTTATCATGTCTGCCTCAACTTCTACTCAAACAGGAGAAGAAGGCACTCCTAAAATTGTCCAACCTCAGCAGATCCTGGCTACGGTTTCCAACACGAATGGAAAATTCCCTCTTCTGAAGAAAGGTGAATATGACAACTGGGCAATGAAGATGGAATGGTGGATCACCAACACTGATCAAGATCTTTGGAAGATCATTCTAAATGGAAACAGCAGAAAGCTTACTGGACGAGACAAGAACGGTAATATTACTCTTCTTGACCCTAAATCTCATGAGGAAATAATCGCTATTCAGAAGGAGGTAAAAGCAAAAACAATTTTGCTTCAATCTCTTCCTGAAGATCACATGGGTGACTTCTACCATTTGGATGATGCCAGAGAGATCTGGAACGGCATAAAAGCAAGGTTTGGCGGAAATGAGGAGTCAAAGAAAATGCGAAGGTCCATGCTGAGAGATGAATTCACAGAGTTCAAAATCTCAGAAACTGAAGGCCTGAATCAAGGGTATGATAGGTTCCAGAAAATATTGAGCCAGTTGAATCAACTTCGGTCCAAGCCTGATGATGGTGATGTTAATGCAAGGTTTCTTAAAGCCTTGCCCTACTCTTGGAACCAGGTGGTAATCTCTCTTAAAGCCAAAGGTGGGCTTGATTATCTAAGTTTTGATGATTTGTTTCATAGGCTCAGAACATTCGAACCTCATGTGAGGGGATATCCGAGTGACTCTTTTCCCACTCCTGCTAATTCAGCCTTTGTGAGCTCTATGGCGTCTAGTCCCATGGCATATGCAAGTAGCCAGAGCAATAATGTGTCTCCCCAGCATACTATTCAGCATACTAGTCCCATGTCATATGCATCTAGTCCCATGTCTTCTGCTTCTGATCCCCCTGCCAAGTCTGGTAGTATGGTAGAAGCTATTCTTCATTCTTTTGTTGCTGATGTTACTGCTGAACAACAACTTGCGTTTGATGACTTCAAACAGATCGATAAGCTGGATCTGGATGAGATAGATCTTAAATGGCAGATGGCCATGCTTACTCTGAGGGTTCACAAGTTTGAGAAGAAAGCAGGAAGGAAGTTTAATTACAACCCTCGGGAGCCAGCAAGATTCGATAGAAGCAAGGTTCGGTGCTATAACTGTCAGCAACAGGGTCACTTTGCTAGAGAGTGCCCTAGCAAGAATGATCAGGAGAAGAGCAGGTACTCCGCTTTCAAAGTTCAGGAGGTTAAAGATGACAAGAGAGCATTGGTATCTGTTGACTCCATGGTCAACTGGAATGATCATCAGGCTTCTACTCTGGAATCAGCGGAATCAACGACTGATGTGTTGGCAATGATTGCTGGGAATCTCTCGGATGCAGAAGAAGCAGAAGAGTTTGCTCTTATGGGCATCTCACCTCAGGTACAACATTGTCCCCTTGGTTGTCATGATAAATACACAGAACTGTTGTCCCAATTTAATGAAGTAAATGAACAAAATGATAAGTATTACTTAGAGGTACAAGCCTATAAAGCTTCATTAAACACATTGGAACAACAGAAGAAGTGGTTACAAGATACACAACGTGCATATGAGGATAAAATCAGGATACTAAGCATTGATTTAGAAAACACTACAAATATGCTTAAATATACAGAAACTGAAAGAGATGCTAGTATCAAAGAAAAAGAGGAGATGCAAGCTAAATTAGATGCTACACTGTTAAGATTTGACAAATGGCAAAAGGCACCTAAAAATCTTTCAAAATTAATTGATAGTAGCATGTCTGGCAGAACTAAAAGAGGCTTAGGATTTGAAAAATATATTGATTCTGAAGATGTATTTGATTTATCTTTCTCAAGCGTCTTTGATGCCGACAAAGAGGATGAGGGAAAACCTAGCTACAATAGGTTTAAACCAGCAGCAGAAATGCATGCTGTTCCTCCTCCTCTTACTGGAACTTTCATGCCTACCTCATGGAATAATGACTCGGATGGATCACAGATGCTTGAGTCCCCCACAAGTTCTACTAATTCTAACGACTTTGTCTCATGTACTTTCAGTGACAAAGCCGGCGACTCTGCATCTAATGGTTCAAGTGAAGAGTCAAGACCTACGAGTTCCAAGTCGGATGAACGTGCTGCTACTGGTGCTAGGAAGTGTGAAGAAAAAGTCGCTGTCAAGTCAAGTGTGTCTGGTCCATGTTTATTGAGTCCTAGGAAGAATGTTTTTTCTAGAACTGTGTGTAATAAAGTCGGCAGTATGAAACAGTCTCATTCTAATAAAAGGTCTTTCAAAACATGTTTTGTTTGTGGCAGTCCCTTTCATTTAATTAAAGATTGTGATTATTATGACACACATGCATCTATTAATCATGCTTTACTTGCTCCTGGATCACCAGGAGCTGCTCCATATACTACTAGAAGACTTAATCCTTGTGCTCCAATGTTTCATACTTCTAGAGTATCCTCTCCTTATATGTCTGATTCTTGGAGAGAAAATAGATGCCAGACAACAAGTAATTATTTTCCAAATTATAATCCAAACTATGCGCATTATTTTGACCACACGTATTTTGGTTTGGGAAATTTGGGAACTGCTGTTAAGCCCTCAGCAGGTTGTTCCTGGTCAAATAATAATACCCTTATGATGAATAGGCAACCAAGGAACAATAGTGGATCTCATCAATCTTCTTGGCATTCTACTAATGATCCACAAGGCAGGCTCAAACCTGAAAAGGTTTGGGTCCCCTTAAGACACTAACTTTTGCATTTTGATTATATTGTTGTTGTAGGTTACTCCATACCAGGATCCTAGTCTAGGCATTGTTGATAGTGGCTGCTCCAGGAGCATGACTGGCAATAAAGGTCTTCTCTCAAATTTTGTACCCTTTTATGGGGGCAAGGTTTATTTTGGTGGATGTGAAGGCAGAATCACTGGCAAGGGAACGATAAAGACTCCCAATCTCAATTTTGAGCAGGTCTACTATGTGGAAGCACTTCAACACTTCAACTTGATATCGGTCTCTCAGATATAAGACAAGAAGCAGTTTGTACTCTTCACCGATACTGATGCCCTTGTGCTCTCCAAAGATTTTCAGCTTCCGGATGACTCACAAGTTTTACTCAGAATCCCTAGAAGACACAATCTCTATAGCATCAAGTTGAATGAAGTCAACCCAACTGGTCAACTAGCATGTCTGGTTGCGAAAGCCTCGGAAGATGAAGCCACAAAATGGCACCGAAGGATGGGACATGTCAACTTCAAGACCATTCACAAGCTTGCCAATTTGAATCTGGTCTCTGGTTTACCTCCCAAGACGTTTAGAAATGACATAAATTGTGTTGCCTGCAGCAAAGGCAAACAACATAAAGCATCCTTCAAGGCCATTACTGCTTTAAGTCTCATTACTGAACCATTGCAGCTTCTACATATGGACTTATTTGGTCCTACTTCCATCAGAAGCATAGACCACAAGCAATTCTGTTTGGTGGTGACTGATGGTTATAGCAGGTTTGCGTGGGTGTTTTTCATGGCTACCAAAAGTGAGACCTACTCAATTCTTCGAGATTTCCTTACCTTAATAGAGAATCAGTTGTCCAAGAAAGTTAAAGGTATTCGATGCGACAATGGAACCGAGTTTAAAAATAGAGACCTCATCACACTTTACAATACTAAGGGCATCAAAAGAGATTATAGTGCTGCTCGGACTCCTCAACAGAATGGTGTGGCAGAAAGAAAGAACCGGACACTAATAGAAGCAGCAAGGACTATGCTTGCCGATTCCAAGCTTCCGACCATGTTCTGGACAGAAGCTGTTAATACGGCTAGTTATGTTTTGAATAGGGTGTCTATTACCAATCCACACAAGAAAACACCTTATGAGCTGCTCACGGGCAAAGTTCCCAATATTGCTCATTTGAAGCCGTTTGGGTGTCCAGTCACCATTCTGAATACTAGTGACTCTTTGGGGAAGTTTGATGGCAAGGCTGATGAAGGATATATTGTGGGATATTCAGCTCATTCTCGGGTGTATCGTGTCTACAATCTTCAAGCCAAACGAATAGTTGAAACTATTAATCTCAGGTATTTTGAGGAGAAGACAAACATTCAAGGAACAGGTCCAGAATGGTATTTTGATCTTGATTATCTTAGTGATTCGTTAGGATATTTTCGTTTCAAAACTAACCATGATGCAGGACCTCAAGTGTTTGCAACTTCTGGTACTGGTGTTCCTTCTAGTCTCTCTGATTCAGATGATGAGGATGACATTTTTGTGGTTCCATCCTATTCCACCACTGTTTCTCCTACTCCTCCTAGTGATGCAACTCCATTGGAAGTACAGGATTCCCAGGCAGCTCTTGATACTCTTCTAAAGCAACAACAAGAAGCTACTAAAGCGGCTGCTCAAGGTAGCTTTGAGTTTCCCTTGGTTGATCCTTCAGACAGATCTGCTCCTAGTACTCCAGCTTCTGCTCCTAGTGCTAGTCACTCACCTACTGGTACTCCGGCTAGTGAGTCTGCTTCAAATACACGTTTCTCCAGTCCTTCTGATTTGGGAAATCATGAAAAGAAGTCTTCTACCAAGCTGGATGATATTCATAAACAACCAGTAGACGGGATTTTCCAAAATGCTTCATATGATGCTGATTTCGTTGGTGATCTCGGTAACATGGCACCGGAAGTGGAGGTTACCTCCAATCCAGTTTTGCAATCACATAAAGATCATCCCACCACTCAAATCATTGGAGATCCTGTTTCTACCGTTAAGACACGCAGAATGCAGCAGAAGGCCTCGTCTGATCATCATGCTCTTGTGGGCTATATTGAGGATCAAAAGCGTAATAATCATACGGACTTTCAACACTGTTTGTTTGCTTGTTTTCTTTCACAGGTGGAACCTAGGTCTGTTTCTCATGCTCTTGAGGATCAAAGTTGGGTGGAGGCTATGCAGGAGGAAATGCAGCAATTTTTGTTTCAGAATGTTTGGGTTCTGGTTGACCTACCAAATGGGAAGACAGCTATCAATACCAAATGGATTCTCAAAAACAAGAAGGATGCACGGGGAATAGTGGTCAGGAATAAAGCTAGGCTTGTCGCACAAGGACACACTCAAATTGAGGGCATTGATTATACTGAAGTCTTTGCGCCTGTTGCAAGGATTGAGGCCATTCGTCTGTTTTTGGCTTTTGCTTCGTATGTTGGCTTTACGGTGTTCCAGATGGATGTCAAGAGTGCATTTCTCTATGGAAAAATTAACGAAGAAGTGTATGTTACTCAACCTAAGGGGTTTGTTGATCCACTTCATCCAAAGAAAGTCTACAAAGTGGTCAAGGCTCTTTATGGGTTACATCAGGCTCCTAGAGCTTGGTATGAGCGTCTCTCCACTTTCTTGTTAAAGAATGGCTATAGAAGAGGTACTATTGACAAAACACTATTTCTTCGGCGGAATTCCAAGGATATTATCCTTGTTCAGGTTTATGTGGACGACATTATCTTTGGTTCTACTAGGAAGGAGTGGTGTGATGAGTTTGAACACTTGATGAAAGGCGAATTTCAGATGAGTGCCATGGGAGAACTGTCATTTTTCCTTGGGCTTCAGGTCAAGCAACAATCGGATGGAATTTTCATCAGTCAAGATAAGTATGTTCATGAGATTCTTCAAAAGTTTGACATGGATCCTCTTCGTCCAGCAGCAACTCCTTATGAAGTTACTAAAATCAAACTCAAGAATGAGCCAGATCCACCCGTAAATGTTCATATGTACAGGTCTATGATTGGCTCTCTCATGTACTTGACTGCGTCACGTCCGGATATTATGTTTGCAGTAAGTGCTTGTTCTAGACACCAGGTGACTCCAACGGTTTCGAACTTAAATGCAGTTAAGAAGATTTTCAAGTATATCAAGGCTCAACCTAGATTGGGTCTATGGTATCCTAGAGAATCCCCATTTGTGCTTGAAGCATACAGTGATAGTGATTATGCTGGTGCTAATAATGATAGGAAGTCAACTACTGGTGGTTGTCAATTTTTGGGTCGTCGGCTTATTTCATGGCAATGTAAGAAACAGACAATAGTAGCTACTTCTTCAACAGAAGCTGAATATGTGGCTGCTGCTAGTTGCTGTGGTCAAGTTCTATGGATCCAAAATCAGATGTTGGACTATGGGTTCAATTTTATGAATACTAAAATTTTTATTGACAATCAAAGCACTATTTGTATTGTGAAGAATCCTGTATTTCATCAGCGGACGAAACATATTGAGATTCGGCATCATTTTATACGCGGTGCCAATGAGAAGAAGCTGATACAGGTTCTTAAAGTTCATACGGATGACAATGTTGCTGATCTGTTGACTAAAGCTTTTGATGGTCCTCGGTTTAACCACTTGGTGGTTCATATTGGGATGGTCAATCCTTGAAGTCTAGGATTGAGGGGAGGCAAAGCCTAAGGGGAGGCTTTGTGTACATATTAGGTTAGTCTAACGTATTCGTAGTTTTTAACAACATACTTTCTTGGTTCTGGTGGTGTGTGGTGTTTCTGATGAAGGATTTTTGCTCACTTCTGATGGATATGGCCTTACATGACTGGCTTCTGGTCCTTTTTGGTCAGCTTCTAGTTATGATTGGATGCTTTCTGGTGGTCTCAAATCCTTCCCAGTATAGTAGTGTTTGGATATGGGTGCTGGTACTGGTCTGGCTACTGTTCATTCCTTTTGTCCTTTATTAATCACGTTTTGCTCCTGGTCCGACTATTGTGCACTTTGACTTTTGGTCAACGCTTCCAATACTGATATTTACAAGTTTGAATTCACCAAATCAATTGGGGGTAAGTTATTATGTTAAAAAGGGCAAGTGGTTAGTATGCCATTATGGCATAAGTTGAAAGGGCAACCCCCCATTAATAGGGGTCAATGAACAGTTACTAACTTCTTCTTATATGGTCAACATACACTCATTACAATTAAAACACACACAAAAACCGCTACTACTCCTCTCATTCCAATCTAAATCCTTCTTCAATCCATTCATCAAGATCCATGGCTGCTCTTGCTTATCAACCTGCTCATAATCGTGTTGCTTATCTGGGGGATGGTCCTAATAGTGAACATTTTGCTGATATATTGGAGTTTATTGAGGCTTCTAACTTAAGGTATGCATTTACTGTTTGTCCTACCATATATGATTCTGTGGTACGTCAATTTTGGGCGTCTACTGAACTGGTAAATGTGGCTGGACGTCCACGAGCGATCCATGCTACCATAGATGGACGTGCTTATGTGGTCACTGAAGAATCTATTCGCTCTTCTCTTCATTTTCAAGATGCGGGGGGTGTTGTCTCACTTCCAAATGCGGAAGTTTTAGAGGGTATGGCTGCCATAGGTTATGATCATGGGGGGAGGTTTAACTTCCAAAAGAATAGGTTTTCCCCTCAGTGGAAGCTTCTGGTTCACTATTTAATACATTGTCTGAGTCCCAAGTCGGGGAGTTGGGATGCGTTCCCTACTCCTTTGGCTACTGGTCTTATATGTTTAGCCCAGGGTAGAGTGTTTAACTTTTCACATTATATCTTTGAGGGGATGGCTAGTAATTTGTCCACTGCGGGATCTAGGAAGAAATTTCTTATGTATCCTAGGTTTATTCAAGAAATACTTGTTTGCATTCCACGAGATAGGGCTGAGCATGTACCATCTAAGCTGACAGCGAAAGTGTATTATAACATGATGAATGGGTTTCATGGGGATTGGAGGCCCCTGACTGAAGCCATGATGGGTTTGGCTCAGGGTCCCATAGGTCAGGAGGAGGAGGCTCCTGAGTTGGTTGTGTTAGATGATGACCCCATGGAGGAGGAGGTGGCTCCTGCTGGTAATGCCACTCCTGTGGTAGAGGAGGAGCTCGTTGAGGAGGTGGTGGTTGAACAACCATCCCCTCCCAAGGCTGGTCCTTCCTCGGCTCCACACAGGTCTCCATTTGTGGAGACTCCACCTCCTAGTCCTGCCCCACACTCGACAGATATCCCCTTTGCTGCTAGTACTCCACACGTTGACCCCAATGTTGCTTCGGGCTCCCGTGATGCTTTCCCTGATCCAAGTTCTCTTGGTGGGCAGGCAGAGGAGCCTACTACTAATCTGACATCTTTGCTAGATCTTTTGCACAGGTACCATGAGAGGATGATTTGCTTGGAAGCTGACTTGAACCAACATCGGAAGCTCACACGGGAATTTGTTCTTCCTCTGGCCGATCGTATTAAGGTCTTGAAGAATCAACAGCGTCGTCGAAAGAAGCATGTGGTTCTTTCTGAGTCTGAGGATGAGGCTTCGGAGAATGTTGAGGATGGCTTGACATTGCTGGCTAAGGCTGCCTTTGCTGATAAAGTTTATGATGATCTGCCTGGTCCTCCCATGTCCTCCCATGCTCCTTCTTCCAGTACTGTTCCTCCTTCTATGGGTGGTGCTTGTGGTGCTTCTGATGCTGCTACTGGTTCTCATGTTGCTCCTTCACATGATCCTAAGGGCAAAGCTCCAATGACTGTTCCTCCATCTCCAACCCGCAAGCGCTCTCGTCGCCAGCTTGAAGAAGACAGACTTGGTGAAGAGGCTGCTCGTAGGGTTCAGGCTGAGCTTGATGCGGAGGACATTGCTGCTGAGGAAGAGCTCCGTGAAAGAAGGCGTGCGCAAATTCAGCATGATGCTATGCACTGGACTGATGGCGAATGGATGCAAGTGTTAACTGTTCTCACTCGGGATTATGCTCAGTTTAAAGATTTGTTGGGTGATGATGTTGATGAACACAACTGCATTCCGCGTGCTATGGTAATGATGCGTAAGCATCAGTTGACTCTTGCTGAGGAACTAAAGAAACAGCGTAGGAACAGACCTCTTTCTAAGGCTGAGCAGCGCCAGCAGATGCAACGGTATGTCAAATTTCAGTCTGCTGCTCATTTCAATGCTCCTTGGTCTTGGGCACGGGTACGGACTTTGACTTTTGATGAGCTCAAGAAATTGTATGAGAACATGGTGAGGCGTGCGAGTCAACCTATACCGGAAAAATTTGTTTACCATCCTCGTGGTGTGACAGCTTCGATGCCTGCTCCTTCTACTGTTTCTTCATCCTTGCCCATTCCTGGTTCCACTGGTAGTTCTTCTGGTTCTGGTGCTGTTTCTGTTGGTCTTTCTACTACACCCTTGGTTGCGCCTATTGGTTCTACTACTGGTCCTGCTGCTACTATCTTTGTGACAACCACCACCACTCATGCTACCCCCAACACACCTGGACCTTCCACTACTCCTGCTCCAGCTAGCACTACTGTTGATTCCACCATCCCTGCTGCTGCTCCATCTGAGGTGCCATCTTCATCACCACCAGTTTCTGCAACACAACCTACTCCCACTTCTGATGCAGCTCCGAGTGGTTCTTTGGGTGGACATGTTCATGAGTCTACTCCTACTGCTTCTCCTGCTGTTGATGAAGTTCAGGTGAAGGTTGAATCCACTCCTTCGGCTCCCACGCCTCGACGTTCTACTCGCCAGAAACTTACTCGTCGTGTTCGTCGCGGTAAATCAGTTCCTTTTGAGAAGCGTGATCCTGAAAACTTAATTGATGCAGCTTCGGATAGTGATTCTGACTTACCTTTAGGCAATGGTAGCATTGCGGGTTATGCGGCTGAGCGGTCTCCAACACTTCCTGGTGGTGTCTCCCATCGGATCACTTTGAGTGATGGGACTGTGCGATTGGTAACGGGTTTGCAGGGTGTGTTATCATGGGTTGACCGTATGGATCTTATGACCTTGTTTGGGCTTGTGGATTCTAGTATGCCGTTTAATCCTATGGCGGTGTCTTCCTGGCCTGGTATGCGTCTTTGGGCTGATCTCAAACTGATGTTGGATCCTCCTCCATCCGCTACTCCTTTAGGCGTATGGAAGGATCAAATGCAATGGGAGATTGTTCGCTGGAAGCTTTATGCTGGTTGTGGAGTCCATGTGTTGGAGTTAGGTTCTGGTCTTGTGGTGTTTATGTTGACTGATGTTGTGTATCCTTTGACTATTTCTTCCATGGAAGCCATGCTGGCAAGTCATTTGCAGATTTCTACTGCTCCTACTGGGAATGAGTCGAGTATGGCTACGTCTTTGGTGGAGGGTATTCAAGCACGGCTGCTAGCGGATAAGAGGGCAGCTTCTGGTCTCTAAGGTGATTGGGTTGTAAGTGTTTTTCTTTTATTTTGATTCTTTTCACCAATGTGTATAGTGTTTGGTGATTTTTATACTTTATAGTTGAAAGTTCATAGTTAAAAAAAAAAAAAAAAAAAAAAAAAAAAAAAAAAAACAAACAACATTTTAAAAAAAAAAAAAAATATATATATATATATATACATTTTATATAATATTTGCTTATACTTTAACACAGTTTAGCTTTTATACTTGTACATAATATCCCTTGGATGGTTTGACTTGTGGTTCCTGGTTTGAGATTGTTCTAGTTCTTGGTTTCACTTGGTGATGGACGTGGTCCACACAACAAATGGTTCTCAACTTACCATGTCTCATCGACAAGAAAAAGTTGATTCACCTTGAGGGTACGGCTCCTGGTGCGATTCTCAAATCCGTTGATGGTTGCCAGGTTACCTAAAACTGGATGGTTTTCACTTGCCATAGTCTTGGACTGAAAAGTGGCTAATCCAAGGGGGTACGGCTCTTGGTAAAGATCTTCTCAAATCCGTTGACAGCTGTAATAGCTTGCTTAAAGCTATAGGGTGTTCAACTCACCGATGCTTTATTGCTAAGAGTTGGCGAGTCCAGAGGGGTACGGCTTCTGGTAAAGACGCATCAAATCCGTTGACGGCTGTGATGGTTTGCCTAAAATCATCAGGGTACCCCCACTCACCATTGATTCACGTTCTAAGAGTTGGGCTGGGTTCTAGTCTCCCAGGGTGATGCTTATTCCACCAGAATGACTAGCTAGCCCAAGAGCGAGCAGCTACTTGGTAAAGGCTCATCAAATCTGCTCATGTTGCTGTAAAGATTCAACACGATGCTGATTTGTTCCAAGCTTTGGAGAAGCTTCTAGTAGTTTGTGCAGCTGTTCTTCTGATTCTTCCCTTATTGATGTTGCTGTTTGTTTTGCTGTTACAATCCTCGGGCTTTATTTGCACGTTTTCCAGGAAACTTGAACTCAACAGGTCAAATTCAAGTTTAGGGGAGGATTGTTAGGACTATTGTAATAGTTATATGTAATAGGTAGACTAGGAGGTATGTAGTTCCTCCTGGTCCTAGTGGTAGTAGGAGCAAGTCCTGCTCCTGGTCCTAGTCGAAGTCAAACATTGTTATTTACTTAATATTCTGTTAGGATATGCATGAGTTATATTAGGAGAAGATATGCATATCAGTTTTACACGTTTTCTTGTAAGCTGTATTAGGGTTTCCTTGTAGTATAAAAGGAACCTGAGGCATAAGGGTTATTCATTCATTCACAAAACGTAGTTCTAGTCATTATTAATATTAGAAATCCTTAGAAAGGATCAAGTCTTCATAGTTATTCTGTTTCTCTTGTTTATATTTATATTCTACATTCATATTGTGTATAGAGTCTCTTTGTGATTTGACTTGTGATTACAGAAGTCATTCACCGGTCCTGACAGGCTACAAGATCTATATTCGTTGAACCCAACAAAGTTCCTTCAATGTACGACCTCGACCAAGTAACCTTCCCTAATGATAATTAGATTCAGATGATCGAGTCGAGCTCATGACTCGGTAATAAAAAACGAGGTGACTCGTAGGGGAGATCCCATGCTTATCCATGTACATATTATCGCTTTCTAATGTAGTTAATGTTAGGGGATCTGTGCCCTTCCAACCTTTGTTCCATGGTTGTTTGTGACTTGTGTTTATCTAGGGTCATTATCATCACGATTGAAGCATCTCATGTTCGTTTTACTCGAGCTTCGATCGTTTGCTTTGAAGAATTTTCCGATATCCGATGATATATCCTTTTGTGTTCTAACAATTATCTTTTCGCACAATTCATAAACTGCTTATGATTAATTGTTAAACCCTTTCCATACTAGATTATGCATTCGACTTTTAGTCTCTAGTATGGTGGGAAGACTTCCAGACATACGTTTGTTACATGTACATAATCCAACATAAATTGCTATATCAAAACAGAAAGCAAATGAAACACTTTATGTACCGTCTATAAAAAGAATTTGACTAAAACCGTTAGATACTTGATCGTCTTCATTAGTTGTTGAGGAACATATATGAAAATTTTAACGAGATTTTGTCGTTTCCCATCTTTTTTCCTATATGCCATTGAATCTAGGTTTCTAAGGTGTTTGTCTGTGTATTTTCAAAGTGGTTAAAATTTTTATTCCTATATGTCCTTGGATCTATGTTTCTAAGGTGTTTGTCTGTGTATTTTCAAAGTGGTTAATTTTTTTTCCTATATGTCATTGGATCTAAGTTTTTAAGGTGTTTTTTTGTGTATTTTTAAAGTGGTTAAAATAATATTGTCTATAAGAAAGAAAGTTTCAACATGGTTACCGAGCACCGCTTAAGATCAATTAAAATGGAAAAACCAACAAAAGTTTTTTGCTATTTTAAAAAGTCATTTGTTATCTCCCCACACTTTTAAGCCACTGTAACTTATAAGGTTTGGCTCTGATACCAACTGATATAGACTAAAAACAAGATAAGTAAACTGGATCTGTTGATTCTAATGAATACCAGAAACAATTTCTTCCAACAATCGTTGATTCTAATGAATATAATTATTAGGGTTAAAAATTGGCAAATAACGGCCAATGATATAACTTTTATAAAACTAAAAACCGTCTTGGTAGGGTTACAACATATTGTTTAAATAAAAACAGGAAACAAAGAAAACCCCTAAAACACCAATGGGTTGGGCTGTGGCACAAATACAAAGTCCAACAGAAACTGAAAATAACACAAAGATGCAAATAAATGATAGTAAAACGTCTTTTTGGGCCTCGAAAAATCCTTAACCAGCCTAAAGGTGGTTACCACGTCGCTCCTCTCGGTTTTCCGATCATTTTGACAAGCCACAGGGTGAAAACGGACTTGCGATGCTCAAGTTATGGTTGTTTTAAGAAATCCCTCTTCCTCACACGATCTTGGGCTTTCAGAAATAAGTCAGTCCGTTCTTTAATACTTGGGCCTCCATCAGAATGTTTTTTTTGCATTGCAAATAAGCTTTTTCAAAAGGCTTGTAAAACTTCAAGTCTTACTTTAAAGCTATTGAGAATCAATGTGTTGTGCATTAAATACCATAAATGCTTCAAGTCATATATAACTTGGAGTATTGTGAATGCTCTAACACTCTGTTGAAAAAAAGGGTTGTAAAGTGAGGGAAAGAAAAGGAAAGGAGAGAAGTGATAATTGAAAACTTTTTTATGTATGCGGGTTAATATATACAAAAGTTACTAAAGTTTGGGAAAAAATTCGATTTCGTTACTAAAGTTTAAACGTTACACATAGGTTACTCAAGTATACCAGTTTATTTTATGGGTTACTGGACTTATAAAAATGTTATCCTCAGGTTACTCATAAGGTGGGCAACCGGAAGATTACCGGTTCCCTTGTCCACGTCATTACTGAAGTTTAAAACATTACAAACAAGTTACTATAGTTCAAAATTTTATTAAATGGGTTACTAAACTATAGAAAAAGTTACACTCAATAAATAATTACACATGGATATTTATTTCGTCCGTTTTCCTTGGTTTTTGTCTCTTTAGTACATTTTGTATTTCTTTATAAATATTTCTTCATTGTATTGTGGTAAACAATTTTGTATTTCTTTATGAAAACATTATATATTTTTACCCACTTTATTTACATTATCTGCATTAAAAATAATTGACATTAGATATTTCTATCTACTAGTTTTATGTTTTCTGTTTGTGTTAATACATACGTAGGTAACTAACGTTTCTAAAAAAATGCGCCTAAAGTAATAATAACGTTTCAATTCGTTCACTCAAGTTACTTAAGTATACGGGTTGGCTAAGTAGGTTACTAAAGATTGTTAAACTTTATAATAAAGGGATTTTGTGGAAGGGTTACCGGCTAAGTAGGTTACACAATGAATTTAATACAAAAACTTGGTCTCTTAATACATAAAGAAGTTACTAACGTTTACAAAAAAAATGCGCCTAAGTTACTAACGTTTACAAAAAATGCGCCTAAGTTACTAAAACCGGCTAACGTGGGTAAATAAAAAATGAGTAACTCAATTAACCGGTAACATATACTTGAGTAACTTGAGTGAACGATTTGAAACGTTATTACTTTAGGCGCACTTTTATGGAAACGTTAGTTACCTACGTATGTATTAACCCTTTCTGTTTTTTATATGTGTGTGTATGATGTGTTTTCATTTTTAACTTAATGCAAAGTTATTTAAAATTCATTGTTTCTTTCATTATCTGCAAATTATCATTCACTTGTGATTTTCATTTCATTGCATTAGCTTTACTTTACAAAATCTTCGTAGAACAACGATTT
Organism: Glebionis coronaria; assembly: GCA_025667525.1. Classification (NCBI taxonomy): domain Eukaryota; kingdom Viridiplantae; phylum Streptophyta; class Magnoliopsida; order Asterales; family Asteraceae; genus Glebionis; species Glebionis coronaria. The sequence goes on from JANFOE010002013.1 coordinate 83,602, forward strand.
TGTGGTAAAAATATTGTCTTTTGTATTCTATTATGTATTACATAATATTTGATATTTTCTACTTACCCCATAAAATACGTACATCAGTATACTACATTTCCATATGTCTTTGTATATTTTCTAAAAAATTTATTGATTTCTGTATGTTTTGTACGTTTTTATGTATAAAAATATAAAATAAAAATGTAAAAAATGTTTAAAAAATGTCTAAGAAAATTTTCAAACACGTAAAAAAGCGTATAAGGTTTGAAAACGTATACGATATAATGTTTAAAAATTCTTTTCTAAAAAATAAAAAAAAATTACTTGAGTAACCTATCTGTAACGTTTTAAACTTTAGTAACATAATCGAAGTTTTTAGCAAACTTAAGTAGCATCGTTGTCTATTAACCCTGCCACGTAGACTACCACGTAGATGGTTTACGGGTATCAATAGGTTAATACATATGGAGTAACCTGCGTAGCCGGTAAACCAAACTTTGGTAACCTATCTGTTAAGTCTAAAACTTTAGTAACATAATCGAATTTTTAAGGAAACTTTAGTAACTTTTGTATATATTAACCCGTTTAAAAACATGAAAATAATGAAAGGAAAGTAGTAAGTCTTCATTTTCAACTTTTTTAAAAAAGTCAAATTCACACAAAGATTCAGTTGCAAATGAATTATCACAAACATATCAATTTCATTCAACGAGTGTATACATAGTTGCAAAATCTGACCCGATCAAAACTCATAAAATTTGTAGCCAAATCACTTACATAATTTTTTTCAATTAAAGATTAATTCTTCTTTGTAACAGTTTACAAATTAAATCAATTTTGCTATAAACCCAAAGATATGAAGTAACAACCAAAAAAAATAATTGATTTTTATTATATCATACAGACAATTTTAAAAGGGATAGAACAACAGATTAAAAAAGATTAGTGATGCCAAGATATATTATATGGAATTACAGATATCTTTTATCGTATTTGCTTTTCTTTGTCTCCATCCCAAATATGGGCTACAAGATTTTATAGAAAAAACCACGTGTCACTCTCTCGTTCCTTTACTTCCCTCTTATATATATTTCATATAAAATCTAGTGAACACCTTTGTTTTTATGTTCCTTCACCTTTCCTTGGCTTTCTTCCCCAAAAAATATACTAGTTGAGAACACACTATTTGTGTACTAAGTTAGCCCCTACTTGAGGTGGCCAATTCACGTTTGTTGGCATTTAGCAAGAATTGAACGTGAAAATCTTTTACAATAAGTCACTAAGTAGTTTAATTAATATAATTCTATTTTGTTGTTAAACTTTCTTTTGAGAATTTTATTTGTATCTTTGAAGAAAATAATTTTGTTACTAAAAATTATAAATTGGCCACATCAAAATATGAATGGTTTTTAAAACCAAAAATCCATAAAATTGAACCAAACCCGATTGCCAATCAAAAAACCTAACCGCTCAAAATCGAACAGTTTCGGTTTTGATTTTATAAAAAACGAATATCGCAGTTCGAATTCGGTTTTAGCCATAAATCTACCCAAATCGAACCGTGAACCCACCTCTAATGGCTAATAGTAAGTGCGTTAAGAGATTTCGATATTACAAAATCAAAAATAAAACCATATATGTATAATATTGGCCAATCAACCACAAGAAAACAACAATATAATAATCTATCTAAATGAATCATGTTTATTTAGATACCAATCATGTTTAAATTTCACGACTCTTTAATAATTTTGCATGGTAAAAATAACCCAAATTTTATGTAGCATTTTTGAAAATTTAAGATCTTATTACATCTTGACTATATGATCTTAAAATTTAATACAACTTGATTTTAGTTTTTTCAAACAATAAACTAAAAAACTACAAAGTTATGTATTATATTTTAATTATAAATATTAAAGTACAACGTATTAATTTTTTTAAGAATTTCAGAATTAAGTAATAATAATAGTTTTATAAAATACTCTTGTAATTTTATGTTTATGACATCTATAATTTGCCAATATGTATAAAATTTAATAAGTTTTTAAAAATGACATTATAATAGAATCATAAAATTGTAATTTTGTCTTATGATGTGCATAAACAAAAACAATTATAAGTAAAATTGCAATCCTTCGAAACCTTGATCTATAGCTATATATCATCGATAACATTCTCATTTAAAATGTTTATGCATGAAAATCTTAGTTTTTTAAGTTTACATCTGATTAACCACTCAAAGATAGCTTACTGACAAAAGTTGCAACTATCACTCTAGAATAAGCGAAGTTTCAAATTTGATTCCTTATAGGTGCAAACAACTTTATATTGAATTACGCTAACCTTTTGTAAAAAAGGTTTTGTATAGTTAGAGTATGTGCGGGCGTGCGGCGATGGTTTCTAACCTTGTGGATTAGTCATAAGATCGAAAACCATAGTTAAAAAAGATGTTTCTTTACGATGTTCAGTGTTGTTGATGCTCTGGTAGTGATATCGAAAAATTTTGGTTACATGATTATGATTTTGGGCTAAAGATAAAATGGAGGACGGACCATATGATAAGTTTCTATCATTTGTTTACGGAAATTTTTTGTAAAAGAACCATTCATGTAAAAGGATTATTTATGTAACTTTTTAAAAAGTAGGTTAAAGTACACTGAGCGGTCGTGTCATAGCGTTGGTATCGTAGCTAAAAATGGTGCTACGTTAGTAAAATGGGTTATGACACGAAAAATGTTATGACACCACTTTTCAGTGGTATTAGTGATTTCTGGTGTTATAGGGGTATTTTCGTTGCCGTATAGAGTATATACCCTTTAGATTCTAAAAAAAAAAATATTCATGGTGTGAGCTGGTAGCCATGACGCCAGAGTCATGACGCCTATCCACGAAGTAGTGCGTCGTTCGAAAATGTCAAGCCATAGCTTGCTCAAGGCTATGACTTGACCGTTCTAAATGCTCTTAGTCATCACAACCTATAAAGAAATTAAAAAAATAAATATTACGTAGATCAAACGACAAAAATAAAGTATGTGGACACAAAAAATAGGTGAGATTACCGGCTTCATACTTATAGTTGATGTTTTTCATCTTGAGTTATTTTAAATTTTGTTTACTTTCAAATATAGATATAAAATTTAGATCAAATTTATCGTATTACCTTCTTTTAAAATAATAATTATAAACTTTAAAGAAATTTTTAATTAGTAATTTGTTAAGGGTAAAATTTAGAAAAAAAGTAAGAGAAAGAGAGATATAATAATGATATTTTTCTTAAATTATATGTTTTTTTGCAAGGTTCTAAAATGTTCGCAAAGGCCTCGTAAAGGCTTCGCAAAGGTGTGAGGCGTGTCCCTTACGCCGTGCAATATACCAAGGCTTGAGCTTAAAACATGAAGTGAGACGATACGTGAAAAAACGTGATAAGTAGCGATAACGAGATCCGTAAAGGCTTTTTAAATTCAATTTTGATAAAAAAAAAACCATATTTTTTATACAAAAATAAAAAAAGTTACGTTCAAAAATAGTTTCCTAACTTTATTCTTTATGTTTTACATTTTTTATTACCTCAATATAATTATAATATGACATAAATATATAACTTTATATATTTTTAATATTTTGTGACGATTTAATTCACGTCTTACGAACGTCATAACTCGTCATAGTTCGAAAAGGCGAGATATTTGGATATGCGAACACACCACGTCACGCCACGTGTCACGCTATCTAAAACTTTGATTTTTTATGGTGAAATATAATTATGAGAGAAATGGAAAAATTGATACTATTTCTTTCAATATTACCATAAATACAGACTTGACAATCACATTTTTTAACCAAGATCGTAAAAATCCATTAGGCACAAAACAAGAAGTGTTATAGAGTGGTTAAAATAGTAATGGTCAACATTAACGTGCCCTAATTAGAAATAGAAAATAAAAAAAGAAACCCTAAGATTAGATTAGGCTCTAGACCTTTTTAATAGGATAGATCAGTATTCCTTTTTAATACATGATAGATTAGTATTTGGATCCACATGTATATTTATATCTTACAACATTATAATATACAAAATAGTATAAACCTAGAGTATAGACATCAAAAATATAAATTTTCTAAAAGAGGAGATCTTTTATATGTTGATATTTTATGAGGTCACATTTTCAAAATAAATCGCGTATTTTTCATATTATCAAAATAAGCTCTGAACGTGCAAAGCATTCACGCTTCGGTTAGATGAATGACACGTTCAACATCGACAACTCCTAAACTCATTAGCTAGAAAGTTTCCAAGCAACGCGGATGTTTCGGAAGGCGCATGGTCCGTGTGCCACAAATTGTTGGCTTTGTATATTTTGTGTAGTATTATCTAACATTCATGTTTTTTTACATGATTCCATTGACTATTGATTCAATATCTCTACTATTTATAATAGATGTATATATACTTTTTTGTTTAAATACAGGTGGTCATGGCCCATGTAATGTGTTCGTGTGTGGTCCCGGAAGTAGACCGGAGAACACGACACGTGTCACGTACCGGAGGTAGTTATCAGAACGGTAGCCGGACCAGAAGCCTTCAGACGGAGAGCGGTATCATGACGTCATGGAAGACGTCACCTGACTCAAGGCCCCACTAGAGGTCTTGGCGTATGCTCAAAGAGGAAAGATACAGTGTCAGACGCAATAAGGTACACAGACCCGTTTTAGGAAAGAAGACAAGATATGAACTGTCTACATCAAGGTATCAACAGTACCCTATATATAGTCTTGACATTTATTACTAAAGCATTCATTAAATACTTTGACAACACACACACAACATCATATAACACCACGCACCATATTTCGTACCATCACTCATTATCACACCGGAGCTTGGTCCTGGGATAACACCCGGGGCGAGTTAACGTGTGCTGCTTCTTGTGTGTAGGTGCTTCATCCGTTCGCAGCTTACGTGGAAGGTTCATAGTCCAGTAGGCCCTACCGGAGGATTTTAGCATCAACATTTTGGCGCCATCCGTGGGACCCAAACTTCAAACTACCTTGAGTATTTGATGGCGGGTCCTCAACAATCACCAGTCACCCCTACCGAGGCTTCGGGCTCGGGGGGCAATAACGAAAACCGTGAAGCACACAATAGTGAGACCGAAGAAAATTTAGCTAGCCTCCAAGCCCTCATCTCCGAGTACAACTCCAGGTTGGTCGGACACAACATCACTCCCGTCCGGTTATCATTCGAGGAAATCGAACCAAGAAGGAATGTGGAGAAGCCGATAACAGTTGAGGATCCGGAGGAGGATCTGTCGAAGCCTTACAAGGAGATGTCCCGTTCACCCTTCACAAGGCGAATCATCCAATACTCGTCCCCGAAGCACATCTTACCTCCTCACCTCAAGTTATATGACGGAAGTACGGATCCGGACAACCACGTCACACGGTTCTCCGGTGCCGCAACACAAGGAGATTGGCCCATGTCGGTATGGTGCCGCATGTTCCAGCAGACGCTAGACGACGCTGCCCGAGGATGGTTTGATCGCTTACCAAATGGAAGCATAGATAACTGGGTGGACTTGAGGGATCAGTTCGTAAGAAGGTTTGCGCTAAGAAGAAAGTGCACCAAGGAGGCCATTGATGTGACCAAAATAGCGAGGAAGGCTCACGAGAGTCTCCCGGACTTCAAGGAAAGGTGGACAGATGAGACTAGCTATATCGAAGGCGCCCCCGACGTGATGTTAATATCATCGTTTGTGAGCAACTGCAAGTGTCCCGAATTGGCCCGAAGGTTCACAGACAAGACACCCCAAACCATAGACGAGATGATGAAAAGGGTCGACGACTACGTTAAGTCGGAAGAGGCATTTCAGACTACCGAGCTACCTAGAGGAGAGTACGCCGAGAGGGGAGCTAAACAGTTCAACAAGTCGGAAAGGCATGGAGGAGAATACAAGGGGCAGAATCGCTATGGGCGAAGATCCGATAGAGGGAAGGAGCTGTACCAGCCATACCCGCAGTACCCACCCCTACGTCCATACGACGCCAAGAAACCTCTCCCTATATCCGCTATCGACTCTCTAACTCGCACCCCGAAGGAGATACTGGCTTTCGAGACTCATCTCCGATTGCCCCGATCGGAACCTACCAAGGGGATGGTCAGAAGAGAAAACATGAACAAGCACTGTGATTACCACGGCCAAAAGGGTCACCTAACCAATGACTGTTTCCAGCTGAGGAGGCAGTTAGAGGCCGCACTAGAAGCAGGAAAGCTCAATCACCTGGTGCGAGACCATGAACCCAAAGCCGGTTATAGAGAGAACGCCTCCAAACAAAGGGATGACAATAGGGGCGGAAGAAAAACAATCAACATGGTGAGGTCGTATCGAGTCGGGGAAAAAAGGAAGGATCCTATCCCGGAAGATCGGAACTGGATGCAAACCCCCATCAGCTTCCCTCCCTTAAACGGGAATGATGCCTCGGACGAACCACTCATCATAGAAGCTGAAGCAGAGGGACATTTGATAAGGCGCATACTGGTGGATAATGGAGCATCGGTCCAAATCATGTTCGAGCACTGTTTTAACCATCTGTGCCCTTTCATTAAGAAGAGATTAGAGCCATCTCAGGCAAGCCTAGTTGGGTTCTCGGGCGAGGAGCTAACCCCGATGGGAAAGGTGGAATTGGCTGTCTCGTTTGGAGAGGGGAAGTTGAAACGAACGGTTAACTTGAAGTTCACCGTTGTGCAATCTATGTCTCCCTACAACGTCATTCTAGGCCGTACCGGAATTAGAGCGCTAAGGGTGGTCCCATCAACCGCTCATGCCATGTTCAAGTTCCCGACCCCGAGAGGGATAGCCACGCTGGTCCCTAGAGCCTCCATCATAGCCGAGTGCCGAATGCTCGAGGACAAACAAAAAAGAAGCCAAGGACCGGTGCCTAAGGCAGTGACGGAGCAAAAAAAGGATGAAAAGCACGGGGCAGACGAAGCAAGCATCCAGCTCACGGAAGAAGTGCTAGTGAATCCGGCTCACCCGGACCAACTGGTAGTAATAGGGAAAAACTTCTCGAAGGAGGGAAGAACACGTTTGATCGACCTACTCAGGCGAAGTCAGGACGTGTTCGCATGGACTCCGACCGACATGACGGGGGTACCTAAAAGGCTGATTAAACACTCGCTAAATGTCAATCATTCCATGACCCCGGTCGCACAGAAGCGTTGGGTTCTTGGGGAAGAAAAGAGTGGAGTGGTAGCTAAGGAGGTAGAGGAATGGGTTAAGGCATGGATTGTTCGCCCGGTGCGATATCCCACCTGGATATCTAATCCGGTCCTGGTCAAGAAAGCCGATGGCAGCTGGAGGATGTGCATCGACTTCAAGAACCTTAACACCGCTTGTCCGAAAGATTATTACCCAATCCCGGAAATTGAGCTGAAGATTGAGTCAGTGATGGGCTACAAATATAAGTGCTTCCTGGACGCTTACAAAGGCTACCATTAGGTGCAGATGGACGCCGAGGATGAAGAAAAAACAGCCTTTTACACGGACCAGGGGACTTACTGTTATACCAAGATGCCTTTTGGGCTCAAGAACGCTGGAGCTACCTATCAAAGGCTTGTGGACGCGACCTTTAAGGAGCAAATAGGTCGCAACTTAGAGGCATACGTGGATGACATGGTTATCAAGAGCCCTTCCGAGGCATCGGTCTTGGCTGACATTGCCGAAACCTTCAATAATCTCAGGAAAATCAATATGAAGCTTAATCCCAAAAAGTGTTCCTTCGGAGTAGAAGAGGGGAAGTTTCTAGGCTACATGGTCACCTCAGAGGGGATAAGGGCAAACCCTAAGAAAACGAAAGCCATAATGGACATGAGGTCACCCAAAACCCTGAAGGAAATGCAATCGCTAAGTGGCAAGTTATCAGCATTGAACCGCTTTTTCTCTAAGTCCGCTGAACGCTCCCTTCCTTTCTTCGAAACGTTAAAGAATATCACTAAGGAGAACCGGGACGAATACAAATGGACAGCCGAGGCTGAAACCGCCTTCCAGGAGATGAAGAAAGTGGTCATGGATTTACCACTCCTAACCACACCCATCAGGGGAGAGACGTTATACATCTACTTGGCAATGGCTAAGGATGCTGTCAGCGGAGTACTCATGGCGGAGAGAAAACACGGTCAAGCTCCGATCCGTTATGTTAGCCGGGTGTTGCACGATGCAGAACGAAGATATGCCCCGTTGGAAAAGCTAGTTCTGTGTTTGCTCCACTTGTCGAGGAGACTGAGAAGATACTTCGAAGCCCATCCAATCAAAGTAATTACTGATCAGCCGATCAAGCAAGTGTTGTCAAGGGCCGAAGCCTCAGGAAAGCTAGCCAAATACGCGATAGAGCTGGGGGCGTACACCATCAACTACGTGCCCCGGAATGCGATTAAGGGTCAAGTATTAGCAGATTTCTTGGCCGAAACACCGTCGGGAGAAAAGCTAATCTGTACGATGGAGCTGGCAGACTCAGGAGAAGCAGAGTGGACGTTGTTCACTGACGGAGCGGCGAGTTCGAAAGGGGCGGAGGCAGGTCTGGTGCTAATAGACCCGTCCGGCGTGGAATACACTTACGCCCTTCGGTTGGACTTCGAGACTTCGAACAATGAAGCTGAGTATGAGGCTCTACTAGCAGGATTAAGGTTAGCCGAAAAGATGGGAGCTCAGACCCTTCAATCAAACGTGGACTCAAAGCTTGTCGCATGCCAGATAAACGGTGAGTTCGTCGCTTGTAACGAGCGTATGAAAAAATACCTCGCCGAAGCAATGGAACGGGTAGCCAAGTTCAATAAGTTTTCGATCCAGCACATCCCGAGGAATAAGAACCAGAAAGCAGACATACTGAGCAAGTTAGCCTCGGTCGCCTTCAACCACCTTACAAAGGAGGTCCTAGTGGAAGTATTGACCTCACGATCAATCGAGAAGGAAGAGGTAAATGATGTAGTGGAAGAAGAAGAAGAAAATTGGATGACCCCAATCCTCAAATGCCTACAAGAAGGGGTATGGCCCGCAAACCCGGACGAAGCCAGGAAACTCCGCATGAAAATTCTGCAATTCGTGATAGAAGGAGGAGTGTTGTTCAAGAAGTCGTATCTCTCTCCTATGCTGAGATGTGTAGGACCCTTGTAGGCGAATTATATCATCCGGGAGGTTCATGAAGGGGGTTGCGGGATGCATCCCGGGTATAGATCGGTGGTGGCAAAAATAATGAGACAAGGGTATTACTGGCCAACGATGTACCAGGACACATACAAAGTAGTAGTGAAGTGCGATTCTTGTCAAATCCATGCTTCAGTCCCTAAACTACCGAAGACGCTTATGACCTCGGTCATGTCACCTTGGCCTTTCTACCAATGGGGCCTAGACATCTTGGGTCCCCTCCCCGAAGCACCAGGCAAAGTCAAGTTCATCATAGTCGCCATAGACTATTTCACCAAATGGATCGAAGCTAAACCGCTAGCGAAAGTCCAAGGGAAGGACGTGAAGAAATTCGTTTGGGAGAACATAGTATGCAGGTTCGGGGTGCCGGGCATCATTGTTACGGACAACGGAACGCAGATGGTGAATGACCCGTTCAAGGGGTGGTGCACTAAATGGCAGATTAAGCAGATCAACACCGCTGTAGCTCACCCACAAGCTAATGGGCTCGTCGAAAGGGGAAACAAGTCACTCATGCACGGGCTCAAAGCTCGTTTGGGAAGAGAGATGACCGGATGGGTGGACGAGTTACCAAGCGTCTTGTGGGCCCACCGGACCATGATGAATACTAGCAATGGAGAAACTCCGTTCAGTTTGACCTACGGAAGCGAGGTTGTCATCCCGGCTGAAATAGGAATGAGGACCTTCCGGACGCTCATGTTTAACGAGGAAACAAACGAAGAAGAGCTCCGTCTGAACCTAGACCTTGTGCAAGAACGAAGGGAAATGGCAGCCATCAGAGAAGCCAAGTACAAGAAAAAGGTGGAACAATATTATAACAAAAGGGTTAAGCACATGGCGTTCAAAGTTGGGGATTTTGTGTATCGGAAGAACGAAGCCAGTCGAGTGATAAAACCGGGCAAGCTAGCCCCAAACTGGGAAGGTCCGTACCGAGTCGTCGAAGCATTTCAAAACGGCTCTTACAAGCTAGAAACCATGGAAGGGAAGGAAATCCCGAGGAAGTGGCACGCAATGAATTTAAGAAATTGTTTCATGTAATCAAAAGCATCTATTTATGATATGTTATATCCTCACCGGCATGGGGAAGGAAATTTTCCGAAACATGCAACACTTGAAACAACAACCGCAAGAACAAAACGCCAAAGCCCCCCGAAGAGTCTGATCAACTCGGAGGAAGAGGACCGCTTGTAAAGGTTAAGAGCCTCATCGAGCGGCCCTATTGGTTGTAAAGGTTAAGAGCCTCATCAACCGTGGTAAAGGTTAAGAGCCTCATCCACCGTAGCGTAAGACCGCTTGTAAAGGTTAAGAGCCTCATCGAGCGGCGGCCCTATTGGTTGTAAAGGTTAAGAGCCTCATCAACCGTGGTAAAGGTTAAGAGCCTCATCCACCGCAGCGTAAGACCGCTTGTAAAGGTTAAGAGCCTCATCGAGCGGCGGCCCTATTGGTTGTAAAGGTTAAGAGCCTCATCAACCATGGTAAAGGTTAAGAGCCTCATCCACCGCAGCGTAAGATCGCTTGTAAAGGTTAAGATCCTCATCGAGCGGCGACCCTATTGGTTGTAAAGGTTAAGAGCCTCATCAACCGCGGTAAAGGTTAAGAGCCTCATCCACCCCCATGAAAGACCGATTGTAAAGGCCAAGAGCCTTGTTAACTGGGGAAGGGCCGAGAGCCCCTCCCACCGGGACCTAAAGTTCCTCCCTGAAAGCTCGGTTAACCGAAGCAAAGGCTGGAGGAGGAACCGTGATACAATATACGTTAAACAAAGGGCATAACAAGTACAAAAAAAAGAAAAAAATAAAGCTTGAGCAGACAATAATATAACAATGATATAACAAGTTAAACAAAGGCGCAAGTTACATAAAACTCCAACTGGAATGAGAACCGGCAAGAACAAGTTCGAAATAAAGCATCAAAAGAACCGGAACAACATCTGGCACGAATAAGTTCCATTACAAGATTAAGTGTACCCCGGAACATGCTCCGGCACAAATAAAGTTTGAATTACAATAATATTGGGTAAACATTACAAAATACGCCCTAGAAACACACTTCATTGTGGGGCCGCTTGAGAGGAGGTCGAAATGGTTGGAACTGGGAGAGGTTGGTGAGGAGTCTCTGGCTCATCCGGAGTGAGCTTCATCAAGTTACCTATGGAAAGCTCAAAAGACCTGCTTACCTTATCAACAAAGGGATAGGACGGAGCAAATAACTCTTCACACTTCTTCACCCAGGCTACGGCTTGGTCGAAGTCAAAATCCTTGGTCTCAGAAAGGGTTTTGGCAAGTGACTCCTCAGAGCGGTTCACCTTCACTCCGTCATACCAACCTCCGGAGTAGCAAACATTAGCAACCTCGGCAACATGCCTCTTGTACTCAGAACTCCCATGAAGCAAACGGATCACGCGAGGGATGAAGTCCTTGACAAGCCTTGTGCGGTCCGAAGCAGCCCGATGGATGTTGGTAGTGCTTTTGGCATGGGCTGCCTCCGCATCTTGGGCACGCTTGTTCACTAGGGTCAGCTCTTCCTCCTTCAAACCAAGGGTACACTCCAGATCTCTCACCCTTTGATCACTAGCCTGAGCAGCGGCTTCCAAAGACTTCACCCTAGCCTCAAGGCTCGCCTTGTCTTGGGAACACGTGGCATGCTCCGTCTCAAGCTTCTTGAAGTTAGCAGAGATTTGTTCCAGCAATTCTTGCCCCCGTTGAAAGTTCTCAGAGTCCTGGCGACTAGAGTTGACCAAATTTCGATGATCTTGGTTTAGCAGCTCAAACCTTTGGATAATCTCGGTTTGGTTCAGAGAAGTTGCGGGCCAACGCTAGGTAGCCCTGACGGATCAACTCATGATCCGATAGCGCAGCCAAGGAGCGTTGCTTGGCCGGAGTAGGAAGATGGACCAACATTTCTTTGGGCAGCGAAATGGGTATCTATAAGAACATTATGCTGGAGCCTCCAAGAAGGAACGTAGGTCTGCATCCCCTCATCATCAGCACCGTCTTCGTCCTCATCTTCGTTCCCCAAGTCAAGATTCTCCTCCTCTGCAAGAAAAGATGCATGTGTTAAAGTAATAAGCCAAAGCAAATAAGACAGAGGGAGGTGGATAAAACATACCAGTTATGGGCCCCTTGCCTGCACGGTGAGGAGAGGGGGAAGAAAGATCTACTCTCTGGTCTAGTTGTCCCTGCTCGTCCTGCACCTGCGGATCCGGTTAGCGAGCATCTCCCCCGTCAGTATTGGGTTGAGCCACGTTCATCGGATTAGGAGAAAAGAAACCCGGTTGGAAGTAGATCCGGTTTCCAGTCTGGTCATGGGAGGTGACTTTGCTTCTTTTGGCTCCTGCTCCAGAGCCACCCCCTTTTCTCTTCTGACCTTGGCTAGGTCCGACATCACCACCTTCCTGCGAGGGGAGGTTCTTCTCTAAAGTTTGAGCCTCCCTACGCTCACGAGCAGCCTTTATCCTTTGATCCGGGTGTTGCACCACCTCTTGCTCCGGAGTAAGAGCGGGGATAGGATCCTTAACCCCTAGAGGCTGAGCGGTGCGATCAACGGTTCCTCTGATCCTCCGGTAGCTCCTCCTCGACTGTCACCCGGGGTCCCAGTCCACTTCGGAAGCTTCAAGAATTGTTCCATGGTACACTCTGCAAAAAAGAACATGAGGGGGGAGAAGAGAAACAATTAAAGAGATCCAGTTAGCCCAAGGATAGGAGAAACATAAAAACGAAATATTACCGTTGCCCTTGCATCACGAAGAGCACGACGGCAATCCAACCGAGACAACGGCCTAAACAATCCACACAAGTATAGCAACCCTCTATGAGGTGGGTCGCAACGGAATCAACGTCTCAGCCAATAGATCCGCATCCGCCTGGCTATAAGTCTGGGGGAAACGGATCCGCAAACACACGTATCACGATCCCTCCACGGCATAGCATCAGGTATAACCCTCCGGTCAATCAAAAAAGAACTTCTTCTTCCACTCCTTCAGGCTAGAAGTTGTCTCTATACAAAACCGCAATGCCTTTCGATGAACTTTTCTCACAAAAGAGAACCAATGCCCCTGTTTACCCAACTTATAGAACACCCGGAATACGTCGACGGTGCAGTCAACCCCCAGACTCCGGCACCGGAATCTCAAACATCACCGCCCGGTTCACACCAATGGGCACAAGTTGGGAAATATGCACTCTAAAATGTTTAATCACAGCTAAGAAAAAAGAAGAAAAAGGTATCCGGAGACCACCATGCTCCAGGTAAGCCAGATAAACACCTATATGGCGAGAACGTCTTAGCATATCCATGGTCATATTCGGGTCGGGCAACTGCGGTCGAAACTCCTTCGGTATTTGATACTCGTCAATGGTAAGTGATGAGTCCTATTGATCGTTAGACTCAATGGTTATGAACCATTATATCTAGGTTGATCATCGTTCATATGATAACATAGCGGAAAAGAACAATGATCATAACAAGGTGTTTAGGCACGAAACATGAATTAAAAACAAAAGGGATTGCTAATTATATTAATAATCAACAATCACTAGACGTGTATACATTGAATCCCACGTCTAGTGCGACACACACTTTAGGTTTACATTGTGAATGAATTTGATCAATAAAACCTATGACCCTTGGTTCCTTTTATAGTGTAAGGATTAGGGTTTACAAGAGATAAGAATGAATAAACAAGTAAATCTTCTATTTAAATAAACTTATGCAGAATATCTTTTGCATGTTTATCTAAATAGAAGCTTCCATTAGCTTCTTTTGTCTATGTTTTGTCAATGCTTGAATTGCATGTGACAATGCTTGGATTGCTCTTGACAATGCTTGATTCCATCAACGCCTAAATAACTCTTGTCAACGCTTGGAATGCTCTTGTCAACGCCTAGACAAATACTTCACGTTTTTCTTCATTTTTGAGTTTCTGCCACATCAACTTTTTGACCCAACAATCTTCCCCTAGTTTGATAGTGGGCAAAACTCTATGTGTATCTCTTGTAAGTTGTACATGATCTTCAAGTTGCTTCCCCTCAAGTGTAGAACGTATTTTTCTTCCCCTTTTTGTCACATCAACAAGGAAGGTAAACAATGTATGCAATCTTGAAAATTCTCCAAAAGTAGCTCTTTGTAATGATCCTGAAGAAAAAATAAATAAAGTAGTCTTTGATGTAGAAGTAAAATAACCCAAACTTATGTTCCATGTCTTGTTTATCCATGTGATGAAGAACTTATACCAGATTGAAAAATATAAGTAGACCTCGATCCCTTGTCAATATTCTCATCCTTTGTGAGACACTGAGCACGATAATGTAACTCCTTCAAGTGTTTATGACAAGTCTTCATCACCAACTATGTAAGCACGAACAAGTTACCTTTAAAGTCTAGGCACTTTAAGATATGAATAGAACACAAACCCGCGAAAATCTTCTTCAATCATCAAACTTACCATAAGAATTCTTCCCCTTAAGCTAACACCTCTTCATGACAAGTCTTAATGAACCAATATCCTCATATGTAAAAAGTTAGAAGTCGAATAACTCTTTCACAAGGCTATCCCGATTACATATTCGAATATTAAACAAAGTCTTCATGAGTTATTGCTAACTTACTTAAAAACCATTTACTCCTTGTAAAAATATCCGAGCCATAAATATCATCATGATATTCTAAATAAAAACGGAGATTCCATGTACCTTTTGTGTGTAAATAATTCCTTTTTGTGTGCTTAAAACGTACCAGTTTTCTCAAACAGCAGCAATCAGTTTGTTATCCGAGAACCCTTACTGTCCAATATCCACATTCATTACCCGATATCGGACAAGGCGTATCAGCGTTTGAAGAACATATCTCGGACAACACTGTCAACCTATCAGCGTTGACTTATTCCTGTCAGCGTCGAATTTCCTTCTGTCAGCGCCTCAATTACAAACATCAGCGCCAACCTAAAAATCTTGTCAGCGGTTCATTCTTTTCAATTGTCAACGTTTTATATCACAACGATAAGAATAAATCTTTTCTAAGTAATAATTCCAAAATTTTAGTCAAGATGACTTAAAACATGTCATGATAATAAACATCTCATCCAATCATAACTTCACACCGTGTGAACACAAACCTTTTCTTCAATTATACACTCGTCTCACATCTTTGTTATCTTCCGTGTGAACACAAGATTTCTTAACCAATCAAAAACTTCAAACCGTGTGAATGCATTCTGTTCCTCCAATAAAAATCGAGCAACACATGAATAACCTTGGACTAGCATGTAGTGAATTAAAGTTAGATGACAACTTAGGGTTTAAGTTCGTATGAACGCAGATCTGTTCCTCCAATCAGGAAAATTTCTTCATTTGTTTTATAATCACGCTTCAAAAAGATAGCTGCAATCCCCACGTGTGTTTTCTGTTTTCTTGGACTGAAATAAAAAATTACCCTGCTGAATAAACGTGAAGTACACATACTGAAATCTGACCTCACGTCTGCTATGATCCGTTTATATCAAGTAATCTTCATTATCATAGATCTAGGGTTTTGGATGAAACCCTAAAACTTTATCACCTCCAATTCGTCATAAAAACATCAGATCTTCTGTTATATGTAATGATCTAGGGTTTTTTAGTAACCCTAAATCATGATTTCATGTAAATATAAAAATCTGAAAAATCACCTCTGCTGCCAACTTCGACGCTTAATAACTTTTGACTGGGGAATAAAACTCGACAATCCCCTCCGTTGGATGTTTAGATCTATGTATGTAGAACACACATCTAAAATTTCGTGACGATCCAATGATTCAATCAAAAGTTATGACCTTCTGAATACTGCTGCGCACACAAAAACGTCCAGAAAAATTCAATACGAATTTTTCTTCTTCACTATACACGAACACCTCGTCGGACCTAGATATCACGAGCCTTAGGCTCTGATACCAATTGATGAGTCCTATTGATCGTTAGACTCAATGGTTATGAACCATTATATCTAGGTTTGATCATCGTTCATATGATAACATAGCGGAAAAAGAACAATGATCATAACAAGGTGTTTAGGCACGAAACATGAATTAAAACAAAAGGGATTGCTAATTATATTAATAATCAACAATCACTAGACGTGTATACATTGAATCCCACGTCTAGTGCGACACACACTTTAGGTTTTACATTGTGAATGAATTTGATCAATAAAACCTATGACCCTTGGTTCCTTTTATAGTGTAAGGATTAGGGTTTACAAGAGATAAGAATGAATAAACAAGTAAATCTTCTATTTAAATAAACTTATGCAGAATATCTTTTGCATGTTTATCTAAATAGAAGCTTCCATTAGCTTCTTTTGTCTACGTTTTGTCAATGCTTGAATTGCATGTGACAATGCTTGGATTGCTCTTGACAATGCTTGATTCCATCAACGCCTAAAATAACTCTTGTCAACGCTTGGAATGCTTTTGTCAACGCCTAGA
>JANFOE010002014.1:0-30052 GCA_025667525.1 Glebionis coronaria
AAACTAGAATCGAGGAGTACCCGTAAATTAATAGGGATGGACAATTTTACACTTACCCACCCCTATACAAGTGGCATCCAAGAGTACACAACACACTCTTGATGTGTCAAGTTTACTTAAGTAAACAAGGACACTTTTCCTTGTTTCTTTCCAAACCACTAGCAACACAAAACTAGCCAAGACTAAACCATTATCTCATTTACAACATGCAAACCACATACAAACTCTCTTGGCTCCCTATGAACGTCCACCATGCTCCCAAAACACCCCATTTGATCAAAAATTCAACCATGAATCATGTGTTTAACTTGCACAAGTTGAATACCCTTTGAAGTTATGGAGATTGGAGGTGATTCTAACATCCAAAGAGGAGATTTCTTGGTGTCCTAGGGCTGATTTCCCACAAAGAGATTATAAAGATTGGTGGACTTGAAGATGATACTGGTTTATCACAAGTTTTGCCATCAAAAGCCAAGCCTTGTTCATCAAAAATTTATCTTTTCATCACTAATGGTGGTATAGAGATTGTTTCTTCCTATCCTCTTGTTATTTTGATTATGTAATCTTGTATTTTCTTTATTTATGTATATGTATATGATGATGAATGATGATAAAAAAATGTTATGTGGGGATTTGGTGTTGATAAACATGGGTAAAAAGATGGAAAACCACAAATAAAATGGTTAAAATCTTGCTTAATATAATGGCTGTATAAAAACAGTAAGTAACCAAATGCCAAACTGATAAAATTGCATGGTGTAATCAATTTACAGTAAGCATAAGATGTCATACACATGTGAGAGTTGGCCATGCAATGGAATCATAAAAATGAGTGAGATATGATCAAAACAAAATTTGTATACCAATCTGAATAGTCTGTTTTGTAGGGACTGTTAAGGATATTTAGACATGGATTGAGCAGTAGCTATAACTAACTTATTTGTAGCACATAATATGAAGTTTATGTCATCCAAAAATGAGCTTCTATGTTCTTATAGAACTGAAGATATGATAAAAATGGTGAAAGTGAAACTAAAAATCAGATTTTGTGAAATTAAAGTTTAATAGTATTATATAGACACTCAAAATAATATAGTATAAAATGTGAAATTAAAACCCATTAACTTATATATTTCATTTATATAAATAGGTATAAGGATAAATAAATGGACATTATATAAAAATGGTAGTTTGGTAAGTTTTATAAGTTATAAAAACTATAAACATGATTTTTACGTCTTTTCGGCTAGTACCGTAAAATTAACGTTTTTCGTCAATTAAAACTTAGACGATCGGACCAGTCTAATGTGAACTTTTTAAAAGTCATATACTGATATATATAAGTACTTAATACAAGTAAAAACCGATAAAACCCAAACTAAATAACATATGGACATTAACGGGCTAAGTTAGCATTATTGGACTAATAATCCAACTAAATGGGCTAAACACTTATAAATTTACTTATTGGGATTAACCCACTTGGGCCCAAAATGTAAAGTATAATACCGATAATAAAAGAATAAAATGTATTAATGCAAGTTAATGGACTTATAATAGGCTTATTGGACCTAAAACATGTAAATAGGTAAAACTAGTAAACTAGTATAAAAGTTATCAACACATAACACTAAAATAAGTAAATGAGAATGTATAAACCCACTTGAACATCATTATATGTATAAAATCACCATATGTATACATAATTGTTATTTTTATAAAGTCATTGGACAAAAGTCTAAGACGAGTATTATTTGTCTAGGTTTCCGTGATTGAAGCACGTACCGTACATCCAAATCGCCGATAATCACCTTCCCGCATCAAAGTGAGTTCATAGCCTCGCACTCTTTTAAATGTTTTTATGAAATGTTTTACAAATCCGCGAGGGAGATAACATGTTAGTTTTTATAAAATAGGACACTAGTTGTCCCTATTGTTTGTTTATTGATTTGGACCCGAATGATTGTATGACCCGATGAATGATTATATGACCCGATAGATGTGATGAAATGGATTATTATTAGGTTATGTCACTAAAAGTCCCATTAGCATGAATTGTGAACTACCGGGATTTGGTAGACGCTTATACATATAATAGTACTATTTGGGGACAATCACCCCAGTTCGCGCCTTGACGGTTGATCCCCGTCGTGCCATATTGATTGGTAAGCGAATTTATGTATGAGAAGATTTACACAAGCGTGATTATTGTGACGACACGCTAATTTAGATGGGCAAATTGAGTTTCGGGCTAGCTACCCGTTGTTTGTTGTAGTAAGGTAACAATGTCATGCGGCTTATAATGATCCAAATAACGAAATACTGCTATACGCACCGAATTACAATGAATTGCCTGACTAGCAATATGGGGTCTTATTATTGATTTTATGTTCGTCTTTTGGTTTTACATAACCATATTCATATAACGGTTTTTATTTAACTTTATACAACGTTATAAAACGTATTGTATGATGTTTTTACGACTTTGGTTCGTATAATGATTTTGAAGGCAAAGGCCTATATTATGATTTTTGATAAGGATTTGTATAAAATGACTTTGGCTATTTTATGGCCTATTACATGGATTTGTACAAAATGATTTTCGGTAATAATTTTATACCGATGTTATATTAATGGTTTTATTAAACTCTATGAATTCACTCGGCGTTATCGCTGACCTTTTCTTTTAACATGTTTTATCTCAGGTACTTGAAGGTAATTCTCGGGAAGACAACAAGAATTCATGGCCCGCACCTAAATAATAATTTCCATTCAAATTCTTTGTAAAACTTGTATGAAATATTATGACTTAGGACCTATGCAACTTTGATATTTATGAATGGAAATGCTTTATTATTAAACGACGCGATTTTTATGTGTTGTCTATGATGTGAGTAATGTGCTATCCCGTAACACCAACGAGTCTTCCGCTGTATTGAGTTGTATAAATTTGGGGGTGTTACACTTACCCTGGGATCAACACCGCTTCATTATGCAACATACATCAAGTGGGGAAACATGCCAAAAAAGAGCCAATGGGGAAACATGCCAAAAAAGAGCTAATGCAGGCATGCCATTGTTTCATCGAATAAGCACATGCAATCCAAATGTAAACCGGCTATGATCTACCTGTTAATTAATATGGACAGGATCGTCGAGAATGATGCAAAATTTTGAAAGTAGTCATCTCCTGCCGAGTCTACTTCTTAATCCTCTCGAGGGTGTGTTGTAAGAATCTATTCCTAGAAGTCTGTCAGGACTTTGCTGCTCTTCAGAAAATCAAGGTCCCTCCTACAGCAACATTCTATCTGCAACTGATGTCAGTGGCACATACGTTGGACATTGGACATTACGTCACACACCACAACACGGAGAAAGTAACAGAGATCAAAATTTCCGAATAAATATATAAAACCAAATAAGCCTCAACACCAAAAAAAAGAAGAGGATTGCTACATTCACAAACAAACCACAAACAAAAATCCACAAAGAAGAGGTGGTATGTTTTAATTGGGTTAATCGATTAGAAGAGAGAGAAATGATACAAAATGCCATCAATGAATACATGGCACCTCCTCTTTGTAGATATTTGTTTGTGATTTGTTTGTGGATGTAGCAAAACTCAAAAAAGAAAGTCATACCTCAGTAGTCTGAACCATGTTTTACAATTGAGCTTCAACACGAATGATTCGAACCCGACGCGGCGGCTGAGACCGTGGTGAAAGAAATATGTCTGGGTTCACCTGGCTAGGCATGCCTCGTGCACCAGGTGGTGCAATCATTGGCAGTGTTCCAGGATATCCTGGTGAAACATAAAGAAAAAAAGGTAAAATGCAATTCTATGACAGTCAAGGTCATGTATGATCATTAAAAAAATATTGATAGCAGAGAATAATAGTGAAGTATTTAGCTATGAATATAGTAAGTGACCTTTGAGCAACCATTACCTTCATGTTTATGGATTAGTAGTCTGGAGTTGGCAAATTTGACTTATTTATTATGCTTATTAATAGGTTTATTTGGTTATATTGTCTCAACTGGTAGAGTTAAGATCTTTTAGAAAAAATGAAAATGGTCTAAATGGGTCCAGAGTTGCCCAAAACGGATAGAAAACTTTGGCAGTCAACACAACTCTATCTGTCAAATTCAACACACCTAAAAGTCACCTCTTTTGACTCGTTACCTAACCTGACCACCATTATTCTCATTTGACAGTAATGACAAAATACCCCTTGCTAGTGAGCTTACCTTTGCAGAAGCAGATAGATCAAATAAAAACTGGTTTTCGGAAAGATACTGAAAGTGTGTAAGGGAATGCAAATGAAGAAATGGGTGAAACTTTTCACATCTGTACTGTTTTGTATCATGTAAGTCTGCATACTCATGTTTTTTAACGTCAAGTATCCCAATATGATTTCAGAATAAAGTGTCAAAGTTTTCAAATGACTATTAGATATTTGGTGTCCAAGTTAAATACCTGTTGGCCTGCTGGTGATGAAGCAGCGATCACAAGTGTGAGGAAACAAACACCTTCAATCGCTGAAAACTTTGATCCCATCTTCCTGAATAAGTAAATTGCAATTAGTTATACTTAGTAGAAGATCGTACAAATGTGCAAAGTTGTACAAACCAATTTTCTGGTCATAGAACTTGGTATTGGACAATGTTTTTCTTCACGAATGATAGTTCACGTATATGTGTTATCAAAGATGATGCTCAAAATATACTCTGAGTAGTCTGCATAAAAGGATTATCAAAGATGATACTCCAAATATACTCTGAGTAGTCTGCATAAAAGGATTATCAAAGATGATACTCCAAATATACTCTGAGTAGTCTGCATAAAAGGATTAATCAACCAATTAGTAGTTGCCTATAATGCTCAATCTTATTCTATGCAATATTTGTAATAGTTTTGAGCAAAATTACAGTTTTTTTACCCTGTAAATGATACAGTATCGGTTACTTTCCATAACAACTTCTGGTTCAAATGTAGTAGATATTTTGAACTTTGGTATCCAATGGTGATGACAATGTCGTCCGTTTAAGGTCAAAATCTCCGTGAAACAAAGAATCATTAGAATAAAAAAGTTTAAGCAGATCCTACAATCCATTGTTGAAATCAGAGAGAAACATAACAAAAGACTTTCTCAAAATACTCTTTGCATATTTGTGGAGTTGCCAGCTATCATCTTGATAACCCATGGCCTATTAGTTCTCAAAGACTTTATATATTAAAAGGCTACGGGTCGTATCAGAATGTTAAAGAACCTTAAAATGACTTCTCCCATTTCTCCTATGTTTGAAGAACTTTTTTATTTTGCATGCTTTGGTCACCTTCTTCATTTGCTCCTTTTCTTTAGATAGCGTAGCCATAAAGCATGTCAGTAGACACAGTCTTGAGTTGTCCATTGCTACGTTGGCGCGCCGCTGTTGCTGATGTGTCAGACTATGATTAAACATCATTATCATCATCCGTGGTATCATCCTTATCATTGGAACTGTACCAATAGGTTGTGTTGAAACTTGTGTTATCATGGAGGTTACTTTTTGGCCCATCTGTTCTCACAACTGAAGTTAAGTCGGCTTAAATGCATCATGAATAATGTGGGGTTCAAAAAGGGTCCTACTGGTGCCAAGATCACCAAATATACAATCAAGAAAAACGAATCACTACTGAATTAAATCTGAAATTCAAATTCAGCTTTATTGTTATCCTGCTATTTTAAGGAGTTCTCTATAAGTTCATAAAAAAATTTCGAATTTAAGAATGCGTCGATGTGAGCAAAATGAATAACTAAGCTTCAAGTTATAACTTTTTCTATAGTACCCGAATAATCATAGATCTCGGTCTTTGCATATAAGGATTTTGAATAGGTGACGTAGTCATTGCTTCATACAAAGCATTTGATTCCCAGGCTCTATATTGGAGCGTTTTTCTTCCAGCCTATGCAACATAAAAATACATTTGAAACACTATAGGCACTAAAATATAACCATTTTAATGTTGTACGCACTAAAATATATTAGAAGATTTTCAATCTTTTTGATCTGTAGATCCATTTGGCTTGGTTAATAGGGAAACGATATGCTACTGACCTCTCAGCAGGGTGATACCCTTGGGCATTAGGCTTTTCTATCTTAGATAATTGTTTAATTGATGTAGTCAGAAACACAGGTTCCTGAACTTGGGAAGCAGATATTAGAATATCTAGCGGGATTCAAAGAACTGAGATGGCTAAAGAAAACTCAGACCTTGTAGCTGGCCAAATGTATAACCTGATTTAAAAGGCGTTGAAGAACCCACCCCTTACTTCCCAAGCTTTGTTGTTAGGGGTATCAACCTGACACAAACAATGTTTGTAAGTATAAAGCAGATTATGTAATTAAAAAATAAACAGGTAACTATAGTAAATAGGCAATTCCAAACACTGAAATATACAAAGTTGTTTATTTGCTGTTTTTGAATCGTGATGCGTTAATAAGCTATCCCAAATAGTGGATAATCACATAAAAATATGATTTTGGGACCTTAGTAGTGATCTATTAATAAGCATCATTACTAAAGGAAAACATTATAGGCCCAGAATTCCCAGCACAACTAACTGTTACGCTTCTCTCTGTTTTCATATGAAATCGCTCTTTCTTTTCGAATTGCAAGTTCTCGTTTTAATTCCATCTGAGTAGGACTTTGTTCTTTAGATCTTGTGATTCTTACGTTCTTAGTGGGAACTATTGTTTTATGCTGAGTATATAGACACAACATAGTAAGATACATAATTACACTTCTAAATGATGGTCGCATATTAATGATGTATTTTTCCTTTGTATGCAGAAAATGAAACAAACTTTGTAATAAAACGAACTTCATAAAAACAACTAAAATGCATTGAAATAAGGATTTGAAATATGAACGTTACCTTCGGTTCATGTCGCTTGGCTTGGAGCAACTTAGTGGCTCCAAGTAGCATTGCTACATAAGAATCATGACTGCAGACGTGCATCTTTCTGTCATTTGGCTCATGTGATCCCAATCAACTAATTCTTGATTTTCGAGTAGGCGATAATAAAGATTTGAATAGTAACGTTAATAGTGTCAAACTGTAACTTCATGTTACTTGCAATTGCATATCTTTCTTGAAAAGCTTAATGCTACAAGTGACAATAATGAACAACGTTAACAACGAAAGTAGCAGCAACGACGCTAAAAGCTTTTAAACTGTCGTACCTTGAGCATGTAATCAGGACAAGAATCTCCCTTAATCTAGTTTGATGCCTTTTGAGCATAGTAATTAGCAGAATTGGCAAGCATGAAAGCTTCAAAGTCTCTTTCAAAGTATTCCAATTCGACATATGTACGAAGAACATTGTTTAGTAATGCTCTGTCAATATGCTTGTCTTGGCGTTCTTGATAAATCTTAATCAAGCACTATTAGTTTCAACTTCGCATAACACAATAAATGGTGCATGAGCAAATCAACAGGAACTCACAAGGGCAATTACTGCATTAGGTTTACTACATTAATAAACATCTAGAAAAACTATATACATAACCCAAAGGCACAAACACCAACAGAGTTCTAAAAGCATCGATATATATTACATAATATGATCAGAGGTTAAGGACTGTCTCGAGATGAATGCAAGATTATTTTTTTACTCAGATTGATTTTTTGATATTTGACTAAAAGTTAAGTATAAGTAATCAGATCACTATAAATAATCACACAAACAAACTCACTTGATTACCTCACTCGTACGACAAAGCAAACCAAAATTAAGCATTCAGAGTCACTACAAACTAACAATTAAACACATACTGAAATCAACATACCTATAAATTCGATAAAGAAAGTGTGAGTTAGTTAGACACTTGGATATGCAATAGGGTCGTGTAGTAGATAGGACACTCTCCAGGTTTGCAAGAAAAAACATAAAAGGAGCAAAGTACCCTGCAAACAGTTTTGAGATTTTAGATTTAACCTTAAGTAAATAATGGTCAGCATAATGGGAATCATGTATAAGAATCGGTCAACAAGTATCTACTGACGGGGATAATTGTTACATTACCTTCAGGAGTTAAACATATGTGTCTGTTTTAAAAATGTTGTGCAATTGTACTATTTTCCCGTATCTTCGTTAACATCTGCAACCACATGTCCAAAACAATTAAAATCAGCATATGTATCTTATTGAGTCAATAATACCGTGGTTGAAGATACGTACAAATTTTTTGGTCATATCTGCCAACAGCCGGACAACGATTAATCAGCAGGACCTGCTCCAATGAAAATCCAATTAGGATTTACAATTGAAAAAATTACCTCAAGATGACATCTAAACACAGATAAAAATCGTTTATTGATGCAAGGGTTGCTGACTGATTTATTGATCCCGTTCGTGTGGCTATCGATCACTGATTAGGGTTTTGGAAAACGAATAACAAAGATAGGGAAGGTTTCGGTTGAATATCAATATAAGCCGGGTATAGGACATGATGACCCGAATGTTGATCACGGCCCAAGAGTCATGCTGACGTGGATTAGCAACATGATTATGTGGCATATCCCTCCTCTTATATATAATGTAGAGAGATATATATATATATATATATATATATATATATATATATATATATATATATATATATATATATATATATATATATATATATATATATATATATATATATATATATATATATATATATATATATATATATATATATATATATATATATATATATATATATATATATATATATATATATATATATATATATATATATATATATATATATATATATATATATATATATATATATATATATATATATATATATATATATATATATATATATATATATGTAACACCCCCAAATTTATACAACTCAGTACAGCGGAAGACTCGTTGGTGTTACGGGATAGCACATTACTCACATCATAGACAACGTATAAAAATCGCGTCGTTTAATAATAAAAGCATTTCCATTCATAAATATCAAAGATACATCGGTCCCAAGTCATTATATTTCATACAAAATTTTACAAGTATTTGAATGGAAAAATATTGTTTAAGTGCGGGCCATGAATTCTTGTTGTCTTCCTGAGAATTACCTTCAAGTACCTGAGATAAAACATGTTAAAAGAAAAGGTCAGCGATAACGCCGAGTGAATTCATAGAGTTTAATAAATTCCATCAATATAATATCAGTATAAAAGTATTACTGAAAATCATTTTGTACAAATCGTTTTGATAGGCCATGAAATAGCCAAAATTATTTTATACAAATCCTTATCGAAAATCATAATATAGGCATTTGCCTTAAAAATCATTATACGAGCCAATGTCGTAAAAACACCATACAATACGTTCTACAACGTTGTATAGATTAAATAAAACCGTTATATGAATATGGTTATGAAAACCAAAACACAAACATAATATCAATAGTATGACCCAGTATTGCTAGTCAGGCAGTACATCGTAATTCGGAGCGTCTAGCAGTATTTCGTTAGTTTTTGGATTATTACAAGCCGCATGACATTGTTACCTTACTAAACCAAAACGGGTAGCTAACCCGATACCAATTTTGCCCATCTAAAGTAGCGTGTCGTCACAAAGGTCACGCTATGGAAATCTTCTCATACATAAATTCGCTTACCGATCAATATGGCACGACGGGGATCAACCGTCAAGGCGCGAATTAGGGTGATCGTCCCCAAATAGTACTATTAAATGCATAAGCGTCTACCAACTCCCGGTAGTTCACAATTCATGCTAATGGGACTTTTAGTGACATAACCTAACTTTAATAATCCATTTAATTTCATCTATCGGGTCCTTTAATCGTTTATCGGGTCATACAATCGGGTCATTCAATCATTCGGGTCCAAAATCAATAAACAAACAATCAGGACAAATGGTGTCCTATTTTATAAAAACTAACATGTTATCTCCCTCGCGGGTTTATAAAACATTTATAAAAACATTTAAAAGAGTGCGAGGCTATGAACTCACATTGATATGGGAAGGCGGGTTATCGGCAATTCGGATGTACGGTACGTGCTTCAATCACGGAAACCTAGACAAATAATACTCGGTCTTAGACGTTTGTCCAATGACTTTATAAAAATATCAATTATGTATACATATGATGATTATATATATATGATGATCAAGTGGGTTTACATATTCTCGTTTACTCATTTTAGAGTTATGTGTTGATAACTTTTATACTAGTTTTCTCGTCTTACCTATTTACGTGTTTTAGGTCCAACAAGCTTATTATAAGTTATTTAACTTATTTTAATCCATTTTGTACTTTTATTATTAGTACATACACTTTCAAGTTGGGCACAAATGGGTTAAGCCCAATAAGTTCTTTTTATGGGTGTTTATCTTATTTAGTCCAATTATTAGCCCAAGTATTAGTCCAATTATTAGCCCAAGTATTAGTCCAATATGTTTACTTAGCTCGTTAATGTCCGTATGCCCTATAGTTCAGGTTTTATTGGTTTTTACTTGTTATACATGTCTATATATCAGTATATAAGTTTTATAAAGTTTTCATTAGACGGGTCCAACCATCTAAGTTTTATTTAACAAAAACGTTAATTTTACGGCAATAGCCAAAAAAGTCGTAAAAATCATGTTTATAGTTTTATAACTTATAAAACTTAACAAGTTTCCATTTTTATCATTTATACACTTATTACACCTTTTATATATTTATATAAATAGAATCCATAAGTTAGTGGGTTTTTATTTTACATTTTATACTATTAAATTTTGAGTGCTTATATAATAGTAATAAACATTATTTCCAAAAATCTGATTTTTAACTTCACTTTCACCAAAACTGCCATATCTTGAGTTCTATATAGAGATAGAAGCTCAAATTTTTATCACATAAACTAAATGATATGTGCTACAATTAAATAGCTACTGTTGAATCATCTTCTAAATAGTTTCTAAAAATCGTCCAAAACAGTAACCTCAGATTTATATCCTAAACTTGTTTTGATCATATCTCACTCATTATTTTGATTCCATTGCATGGCCAACTCTCACATGTTTACAAGACCCATAGCTTACTGTAAATCCATTCTACTTCATCATTTTATCAGTTTACCATATGGTTCTTTACTGTTTTTATACAGCCTATCATTTAAACAAGATTTACCCATTTTTACTTATAGTTTTTCATCTTTTTATCCATGATTATCAACAACAAATCCCCACATAACATTTTTATCATCATATAATCATCATATACATATACAATAGGAAATAAAATACATGTTTACATAATCAAAATAACAAGAAGTTGAGGAGGACAATCTTTATACCACCATGATGATGTAGGTTGTGATCAAAACATGGATTTGGATGGAGAAACTTGTGATGCACCAAGACCATCTTCATGACCACCAATCTTCATAAACTCCTTGTGGAAAATCAGCCCCAAGACACCATGAATACTCCTCCTTGGATGTTATAAGCACCACCAATCCATAGGGTTTCAAAAGGGCTTCAACATATGTGTGTATAACATAGGATTTTGTGGTTAGATTTTGATCAATGATGGTGGTGGTGGTGATGTATATGGACGGCAAATGTAGAGTGGGTTGAGAGAATTGTGTGTTTTCATGAGTTGAATAATGAAGCTAATGGTTTAGCTTTTGGTGTAAGTAACTAGGACATGTGTCCTAGCTTACTTAGTAAGCTTTGACACCTCACAAGGGTGTGTGGCTAAGTCTTAGCCGTCCATTGTGTGGGGGTGGGGCAAGTTTATCTTGTCTCATCCCCATTTAATTACGGGTACTTCTCGATTCTAGTTTCCTCGATTTGCGTGCCCTCGGGTCGTTTTACGAAAAACGTTTTTATAAATTATGAATCAACGTCATAAAACGAATCCAATAAAAATTGTTTCATCAAAAACGGAGTTCGAAGACGTAAATACGTAATCCTAAGGTTTCCGGTTTAGTCGTAAAGGACGTTAAAATAAAATCGTAAGTCCTAATCTCTTCTCGTAAATTTGTGAGTTTATGAACCAACACAAATTTAAAACTCCAAAATAATATTCATGGATAAATTTATTTTCTGAAGTGTCGGACTGTCACCAAAGACGGTGTACGTAAACGTGAGCACGTAACGTTGAATCCTCCGGTTTAGACGTAGTCGATGCTACTTCAAGACATAAATCCAAATTTCTTCCCAAAAATATGTGAGTTCATATTGTAACTTGTTTTTAAATAATATTGAGAATAAAATATCAATCGTAAATTGACGGATTGTCACAGCATTTACCCCTAAACAGGATCTTTGTCCTCAAAGATCATCTTACCTTACTACTCGCTTCTTATAGAGTTAAAAGCCATGTGGGTATTTCCACCACATTCGGTCTTTTCTCACAAGTGCAATTCATTACAATACGCGAGTTCTATCAAACGTAACTACGGGAATAAGATCAGGCTTAATGTTGACTTACTTTCTCTATCCATGATGTTCACGGGTTTTTGATGAATGCAACTTTTCGCCGATCTAAGCTCTAATAAGAAACAATCATATTCTTACTTGATAGATATTCTATCAAGTTCGATATACGAAACATAATTTACGCAGTCCTTGAAGTCCTAAGGTAGATCCAGCTTATATGCCTTTCAAACCAATCTTTCTCATAATCTCAATGGTCCCAAACAGCGGGGACTTATATCCCATGATTTGTCATATCATGAATTCATTTTTCCAAGGTTAAAAATTATGGCATAACTTCGCTACCCATTTGGCACTTCAAGATCTACATTTCACATTCACATAACCTCTTGCCCACTACCGGCTGTCAATAATCAGATCCTAATTTCAACAATCATTTCAGATCTCGCGGGTCGGGTACTTTGCAAGGTTAGGTTCGCCATCATAGGAAACCTTAAACCTGAAAGACATGTCCAACTCACAATGGGTGTATGTCGGGTGTGTTTATCTCAACTCCTGCTTACAGATGCTCTAATATTTAGATCCTAACAAGATTCAATCTCAATCCTAATATGATGATTATCAATGATAATCCTTCCAAAGGAAAACGATTATACGGTCTATTACCAAAGGTCAATCATTCAAACATAAGACAACACTTATAGTATTTTGTATCATTACTTTACCTCGTCCCTTCGATTTGGGGTGGTACATAGTACTCTCATCAAGGTTCGTTCTCAATGATTTCTGAGCAAATCTCTAGAAATTCGATGCGAAGCGAGGATCTTGATATAGATGATCGATACAGGCACGCTATGTTTACACAACTCTTTTGCATTTATCATTAACGAGAATGATATTAGCAGATTTGGTCAGTCTGTCGACGATGACCCAAATCGAATCAAATTCAGATGATGACCTTTGCAATAGCTAGACGTTTACTAATGTATGAGGCGATGTCTGCCTTCATAATTTTGCCATTAGTACAACTTCTTCAGACAAAGATACTTCTAGTCATAAATGATATAAATAGAATACTTATACTTACAAATTCCAACATAACTATATCTCACAATCTCCATATTTAGGCAACCACAAGTGGCCTTTAAAACATTTAACACTATCGGCTTCTCAATTCTGATGGTTCACATTAGCCGCGAACCCCTTTTTATTATCTATGTTATCCTTTTTACAAACATCGTTTATTTTTATATCGTTTGGCAATTTATTTTGCACCTTCATTATTAAGAAATATATCCTAATTGGTTCCTTATCATTTTCTACATAATGTGTCAGTATCTACATTCACTTTTCCAGATAAATAGTTATCATGTCCACAATTTACTCAGGTATTCTTTCTATATTATGCGTCAGAAATTTCGTTCACTTTCCTCATGAAATAAATATCATAACCGTATTTATTCAAAAAAATTTCTTCATATCTTTTATGTTTCAGTTTCGTCTCAACTATCATTTTTATCAGTCTTTCTCAATCCGGCGTCTAAAGCGTCGATAATTATTATATGTAAATTAACAATAATTATTTAATTTTTATGAAACGTAAACGTTAAAAGTTTAAATTTCTTAGTTCGACCAATTATATAAAATGTTCAAAATAAATTTGGATTTAATTAACAAGATTTTTGTTGATTTATCGAGAATATTTAATAAGATTCGTAAATGTTCGAAAAACCTTTGTTTATACTTTGGTCAAAGTTTTCTTAGTTTGAAAAGCAAAAATTGTCGTTTTAAGTTTTCAGGTTATGGTATATATGGTTTTACTTAGTCCTTCTTAAGTTATCTTGAGGTATACACAAACATTTACCCCTAAACAGAAGTTTAGTTAAATGGTTTGTGTATAAGGGAATAATCCCTTTAAAAATCCTTTGTTAAAACATTTGTCAAAACATATTTCCATTTCTTTTTGGAAAAATCCAAAGTCTTAAAAGGGCTCTTAATTTTTGAAGAGTCTATATGCATATATCTTACCATTATTAATCCAACGGTCATTTTATGTAAAGGATTAAGTTTTTAATCCCTAAGCGTTAATGGTTCTAATCTTTGAAAAGTCAATATAGCTTCCATTATCTATTAATCGCATGGTTAAATCATATAAAGGATTAAGTCCTTAACCACATGTTAAATATTTAAGGTATAGGTTTTCATTGTTTAGCCAATTCAGGGCAGTTTATAAATAATTATTAACTCATTCTTATTCTTGTAAACAAACAAATGGTCACTAATGATCACAAGCATGAAGTTATCAAATTACAGCCTACACACGTGATTCACCAAATTTATGAATACTACATGTGCATCGGTCAATCCAAACGTCATCACGTGGAACTCATAATGTTCATTACAAGCACCGGATGTAGTGATTGGAATAGATAATCTCTTTCGCAGATGCGAAGTTGATAATAACCATGCCGTGGATCAAATCTTTAAAACATACGCTAGAACCTTGTAAATGATCGAACAAATCTTCCATTTCGAGTTATGGATATCGTTTTCGATTGTCAATTTACTCAGTCACAGTAATCTATAAATATAAGGAATGATAACACCATAGCTCTTCATGATGACAGGCTTGGTACAATAAAATCTTTCTCCGACAACTCTCTCAGTTGTACGGAAATTCCTTAAATTCAGATGGTGCTGACGTACAGTGCACAAGCCACAAGTGCAGCACCGGAAATATAATCAATACCGATTTCAACTTGCCTTAATGGCAAAAGTCTAGGTAATTTACCAACAAATACTTACTAAAGTTTCAGATAATAGAAACATCTTTTAATAAATTCATTTTAAGTTCCTTCTAGATTATAATATCTATGACTAATTCACAGCCGTTTACGGTATAATTTCAAGTCAAAATGTGGGATATGGTCATCCATCAAGAATTATTTAGATCACTTTTGATAATCAACATCTCATCATTTAGGGGAATTCTATTCGAGTTCCCATCAATTAAGACAATGTCGTTATGTCATAATCAATCAATCCATTCTATTGGCATTACCAACTTTCCAGTTTTATTGCCGTCGATAAGATGTGAACTTCTCAAAAGTCTAATAATAACTCACGATCCTTCACAAATCCAAGGATATATGGATACATAACTAACCTTAAAAGGGTAAGGTCAACGCATAATCTACGCGAGAGAATTTCAAATCAAATACAGATGAAAACATTTAACGAATATGAATATATCCCATGTTTTCATAATTTGAGTACGCATTCGAAAGCTCCTCGGATCGTTACCCAGGTCATTCAAATGAAATCAAATCAAAAGAAATGATAGGAACGTCGATACATCCAGTCGGGTATCAACACTCGGTAATCATATACTTTTCCTAAGAATCTCACTACGGGAGAATTGGACAAGAAAGAATTGTCAATTGTTAAATAAGACAATTTCCACAGATGAGTAAATTCAACTCAGAAGAATAGATGCTATAGGCACATATGTAGGTGTCCCTAACATTATGTCCCTATTTTTCACTTCTTGCAGATCTCATATAATTTAATCTTTCACAATCTTCAAAGAAAATGTAGTGTTTATTCATTAGTTTTATGGTGACTACTAATCAGCCTTGCATGGTCCACTCCAAATTGTATGTAGGCGCGCAACTATATACAATTTCAAGATTAACGATGCAATACTCAGTTCGTCAAAATTTTATCATCATGTTTATAATGAAAACATTTTCATGCTTAATTCTTAAATAAGAATCAAGAATAAATTTACAAAGATTTTCCTTGTTATGAAAACAATTAAGTTTTCCAATGTATTTCATAAACAACTTCATTTTGATATCAATTACTTATAAATCTCACTTTGAATAATCCTTATTATGATGAAAATTAAATTTTCTCAAAGGATACCGTTTTAACTTTATAAAAACAATGAGTGATCTGCAGAAGAGTGATGAAAGCTTGTTCACCAAGAATTAACTACGATATGATAGGAAATGAGCATAGCCAATTAATCATGAGGTTCATGATCTCGATGGCACTCAAAAGAATAATCCGCAACGTAACTCAAATCGAGATGAGTACTTGTTCAATGGTTGCATTACTAATGCGAACATTAGGATGAAGCAAGAAAAGATAGATAACATCGATACATGTAGGATTTAGCAATCCACGGTAGTCTTTTCATTAATCACAAACAAGTCAAAATTGTACCGTAACACATTACATGTCACTATGTCATACAATTCTCAGAACTCATCCTACCAACTGATGTCTCAGTTAAGTTAGGGATTATTTTTAAAAGATACCACAATGAATACTAATCTACAAGAGTCATTAGGTGTCCTGCCTGTCTCGGAAGATCCATCGGTCCCAATTCAGAAGAAGATTTCTTCAATTTGTTTGTTGGACACTGGGCATCCTCGTTAGTGGACAATGGCCTAGGAACAACCCTTAACACGAATCAATAATCATTTAAAACCTCATAATTCAATCACAAAACTTAACGACTTCTATTAACAATCTCATATTCCATACAGGTTAAATTTTAATTTATTCAAGTTTCAACCACTTTTATAGTCAATTTGATATCCTACCTCATTTTCCAATACTTTCATTTTTTTTTCTTAGGCCTTGTAAAGGCAATGAAAGCTCAATATGATCAATACTTTATTTCAATCCTATAGCTCTTACAACAACAATTATCAAATGAGTCACTAGTATGAAATGACTTGATCATTCAACTAGACTCCTCGGAAAGGTACTAGTGGCATGAGGCCTTTGGGTAATGGTTCCAATGACAACCTCAAGTGCAACATTCAACCTTTCGATTTCAATTTAAGAATTGGATGACAACGAATCATATGACATCTTTCTAGGTGGTAACGTTTTGTCAAACTCCACTCTATAAGGAAAGATTGTCATGACATCGATATCGGATTTAACCTCGCCAATTCTTTTTCAATATCACAGTCAACTAATATCTACATTTCTATGAATATCAACCATTTGTTGGGATCATAAATATCCACAACTTGGTTTAGATCTAGGATAGCTAGAATTCCTACGAGAATAGCTTCGATTAATTTTCTAGGGGATTTAGGGTTACTTGTGACAATCTACGTCGTATAAATACCTCGTATAAATATCAAAATAATTATCAAACATTCATGTAATAAAATTACATCATATATATATATATAATCCAAGTTATATATATATTAAAATAACACTTCTCAGTCTGGCCTTGTCGGTAACTCGGGAATTCTTCGGCACCGTTATAGTCAAAAGATTTTTAGACATTTTAGAAAAATGTTAATAGGTAAAAGATTTCGAAATGTTTTATTCAAAACCTTAGTT
The DNA here is from genome assembly GCA_025667525.1 of Glebionis coronaria. NCBI lineage: Eukaryota > Viridiplantae > Streptophyta > Magnoliopsida > Asterales > Asteraceae > Glebionis > Glebionis coronaria. The sequence continues at coordinate 17,815 of JANFOE010002014.1, forward strand.
TTAAAAATCTTTCTTTCTCTATAACGAGAGCTCTGGTACCAAACTGTAACACCCCCAAATTTATACAACTCAGTACAGCGGAAGACTCGTTGGTGTTACGGGATAGCACATTACTCACATCATAGACAACGCATAAAAATCGCGTCGTTTAATAATAAAAGCATTTCCATTCATAAATATCAAAGATACATCGGTCCCAAGTCATTATATTTCATACAAAATTTTACAAGTATTTGAATGGAAAAATATTGTTTAAGTGCGGGCCATGAATTCTTGTTGTCTTCCCGAGAATTACCTTCAAGTACCTGAGATAAAACATGTTAAAAGAAAAGGTCAGCGATAACGCCGAGTGAATTCATAGAGTTTAATAAATTCCATCAATATAATATCAGTATAAAAGTATTACTGAAAATCATTTTGTACAAATCTTTTTGATAGGCCATGAAATAGCCAAAATTATTTTATACAAATCCTTATCGAAAATCATAATATAGGCATTTGCCTTAAAAATCATTATACGAGCCAATGTCGTAAAAACACCATACAATACGTTCTACAACGTTGTATAGATTAAATAAAACCGTTATATGAATATGGTTATGAAAACCAAAACACAAACATAATATCAATAGTATGACCCAGTATTGCTAGTCAGGCAATACATCGTAATTCGGAGCGTCTAGCAGTATTTCGTTAGTTTTTGGATTATTACAAGCCGCATGACATTGTTACCTTACTAAACCAAAACGGGTAGCTAACCTGATACCAATTTTGCCCATCTAAAGTAGCGTGTCGTCACAAAGGTCACGCTATGGAAATATTCTCATACATAAATTCGCTTACCAATCAATGTGGCACTACGGGGATCAACCGTCAAGGCGCGAACTGGGTGATCGTCCCCAAATAGTACTATTAAATGCATAAGCGTCTACCAACTCCCGGTAGTTCACAATTCATGCTAATGGGACTTTTAGTGACATAACCTAACTTTAATAATCCATTTAATTTCATCTATCGGGTCCTTTAATCGTTTATCGGGTCATACAATCGGGTCATTCAATCATTCGGGTCCAAAATCAATAAACAAACAATCAGGACAAATGGTGTCCTATTTTATAAAAACTAACATGTTATCTTCCTCGCGGGTTTATAAAACATTTATAAAAACATTTAAAAGAGTGCGAGGCTATGAACTCACGTTGATATAGGAAGGCGGGTTATCGGCAATTCGGATGTACGGTACGTGCTTCAATCACGGAAACCTAGACAAATAATACTCGGTCTTAGACGTTTGTCCAATGACTTTATAAAAATATCAATTATGTATACATATTATGATTATATATATATGATGATCAAGTGGGTTTACATATTCTCGTTTACTCATTTTAGAGTTATGTGTTGATAATTTTTATACTAGTTTTCTCGTCTTACCTATTTACGTGTTTTAGGTCCAACAAGCTTATTATAAGTTATTTAACTTATTTTAATCCATTTTGTACTTTTATTATCAGTACATACACTTTCAAGTTAGGCCCAAATGGGTTAAGCCCAATAAGTTCTTTTTATGGGTGTTTATCTTATTTAGTCCAATTATTAGCCCAAGTATTAGTCCAATATGTTTACTTAGCTCGTTAATGTCCGGATGCCCTATAGTTCGGGTTTTATTGGTTTTTACTTGTTATACATGTCTATATATCAGTATATAAGTTTTATAAAGTTTTCATTAGACGGGTCCAACCATCTAAGTTTTATTTAACAAAAACGTTAATTTTACGGCAATAGCCGAAAAAGTCGTAAAAATCATGTTTACAGTTTTATAACTTATAAAACTTAACAAGTTTCCATTTTTATCATTTATACACTTATTACACCTTTTATATATTTATATAAATAGAATCCATAAGTTAGTGGATTTTTATTTTACATTTTATACTATTAAATTTTGAGTGCTTATATAATAGTAATAAACATTATTTCCAAAAATCTGATTTTTAACTTCACTTTCACCAAAACTGCCATATCTTGAGTTCTATATGGAGATAGAAGCTCAAAGTTTTATCACATAAACTACATGATATGTGCTACAATTAACTCTTGTATAGCTACTGTTGAATCATCTTCTAAATATTTTCTAAAAATCGTCCAAAACAGTAACCTCAGATTTATATCCTAAACTTGTTTTGATCATATCTCACTCATTATTTTGATTCATTGCATGGACAACTCTCACATGTTTACAAGACCCATAGCTTACTGTAAATCTATTCTACTTCATCATTTTATCAGTTTACCATATGGTTCTTTACTGTTTTTATACAGCCTATCATTTAAACAAGATTTACCCATTTTTACTTATAGTTTTTCATCTTTTTATCCATGATTATCAACAACAAATCCCCACATAACATTTTTATCATCATATAATCATCATATACATATACAATAGGAAATAAAATACATGTTTACATAATCAAAATAACAAGAAGTTGAGGAGGACAATCTTTATACCACCATGATGATGTAGGTTGTGATCAAAACATGGATTTGGATGGAGAAACTTGTGATGCACCAAGACCATCTTCATGACCACCAATCTTCATAAACTCCTTGTGGAAAATCAGCCCCAAGACACCATGAATACTCCTCCTTGGATGTTATAAGCAAAAGGGCTTCAACATATGTGTGTATAACATAGGATTTTGTGGTTAGATTTTGATCAATGATGGTGGTGGTGGTGATGTATATGGACGGCAAATGTAGAGTGGGTTGAGAGAATTGTGTGTTTTCATGAGTTGAATAATGAAGCTAATGGCTTAGCTTTTGGTGGTTTTGTGGTGCATGCATTTGGTGTAAGTAACTAGGACATGTGTCCTAGCTTACTTAGTAAGCTTTGACACCTCACAAGGGTGTGTGGCTAAGTCTTAGCCGTCCATGGTGTGGGGGTGGGGCAAGTTTATCTTGTCTCATCCCCATTTAATTACGGGTACTTCTCGATTCTAGTTTCCTCGATTTGCGTGCCCTCGGGTCGTTTTACGAAAAACGTTTTTATAAATTATGAATCAACGTCATAAAATGAATCTAATAAAAATTGTTTCATCAAAGACGGAGTTCGAAAACGTAAATACGTAATCCTAAGGTTTCCGGTTTAGTCGTAAAGGACGTTAAAATAAAATCGTAAGTCCTAATCTCTTCTCGTAAATTTGTGAGTTTATGAACCAACACAAATTTAAAACTCCAAAATAATATTCATGGATAAATTTATTTTCTGAAGTGTCGGACTGTCACCAAAGACGGTGTACGTAAACGTAAGCACGTAACGTTGAATCCTCCGGTTTAGACGTAGTCGATGCTACTTCAAGAGGTATATCCAAATTTCTTCCCAAAAATATGTGAGTTCATATTGTAACTTGTTTTTAAATAATATTGAGAATAAAATATCAATCGTAAATTGACGGATTGTAACAATATATATATATATATATATATATATATATATATATATATATATATATATATATATATATATATATATATATATATATATAATATATATGGGGCTAAGTTTTGACTAGGAAAATACATAGGTGCCACCTCATATCCTATGTGGCATTACCTTATTGGCTACAAGTTTATTAATCTAATAAAAAGATTTAAAAAATCAATTCTTTAACTATATTAAAATCATATCAATCGGTATTTACATATTTTATCTCTAAACCCTTAAATCCTGCGTATATTTTATCATTCATATATTTATCACAATAAGAAGACACATACGAATAACCCCAAAACCCTAACATCATTCGGTATTCTCTACTCATCTACTCATCATGCAGCTAAACCTAATATCATTCAACATGCATCAGATAATTAAGAATAAAGGTTTTGTTCCCCTTTTTTATCCCCCCTTTTTAATTATTTTGGGCAATTGTTATTTGCCATCATTGGTTTTTAATAATTGCTTTCAGTCTATTGATTTCACTTAATTTTGTTTAATTGGTGTTTTTTGCAGGTTAAACAACTAATAGCTGCTGTTGGTGATTATTCCTGTACCAGGTAATTTTTGGGTTTTTTACTCATATTATGGGCATATGTTTGCCGATTTATTAGTTATTATTTGAAATCATTTTGTTTGTTCTTGCCAATTTTTCCTTTTATGATTATGTTTTGTTATTCACCTAATTGTTGTTGCTTACAATCTTGCCTTTTATGAATTTGCTTTATTTTTTAACTGATTGTTGCTACTTATGTTGTTATTGTTGTTTGTCGCAAATGTTTTGCCTTTTTATGAATTACTTTTAGTTTATGTCGAAATTGTTACTGCCTTTTGGGTTTCCTTGGCTTTGTTATTTTTGTATCTATTGGTTGCCGTAGTCAGAGGCGGAGATAGGCAGGGGTCAAGGGGGTCGGTCGACCCCCCGAGCGAAAAAATTGTAGTGTAAATTTTCGAAAATATTCGGGTTTTTTCGATAATTTGACCCCCTAAGAACCATTTTGTAGTGTAGTTTATAAAAAGTATTAAAGTTTGACCCCTCGAGCAAAATTTTCTGGCTCCGCCCTAGCCGTAGTTTCATACATATGTTTGCTTCATAGTTTTGTTAGCCTCCATGGTGTGCCTCCCGTTATGAATAAACAACGTAAGGTTTATGCCTTGGATGCCCAAGATAGACAACAATCTATAGGTTTCGTAGTTCCCGATGGAGACTGCCCATATGTAGGTGCGACAGTTGAGCATGAAAATGTATCCCCACATCCAATACTTGCTTTCCAAAACGTGTCTTGCCCCGACGGTCTGTTGGATTTTGACACAAGTGGGGTTAGTTGTGGTATGCTTGATTTCGCGAATGCGCGTTTTCAACCAACCCAGGTGGATATGGGTCACGATGTCACACTTGGTTCGACTCCTCGACCCCATCCACTTTTGCTGGATTTCGAAAACTAGGTTGTCCCAGCAAACTCAAGGTATGTTTTCATCAGTTACTCACGAACACGTTTCTCCCGTCGTCCGGCCTTCAGTTTTCCCAACAAGTCCGTATGATTCTTGGTTCTGTCGTTCTGGAAGCATCGCTACCATAGGTTTTATGTTCGCTATTCCTTTTTCCATTTCTTTTTTGTCTATCTTTTTTTTGGTCACCTGTTTTTATTGTTTTTGTGTTTGCAGGTACTACGTCGTCCGCACTTCAGACTCCCAATCAGAATACTGTATGTGGCGGTTGTCTATCCCATGTTTATAGTCGCCCCGCTCTTCCTTCTCATGCCGGCCCAACTGTTGTGCCGACAAGCCCTTGCAATCGTGAACCGTATCGGTCTGAAAGTGTCCCAAATAGAAGTCATTATGCTGCCCAACCACCAGCCGTTGGTTTTCAACCAGAGTTCGTCCCTTCCTCGGTGATTCATCGTATTCACATCAAGGTTCACCCTTTTCCTGATTTAAAGTCGATTATCGTTGTGTTTTGTTGTTTGCAGTAAATAAGCTAAAGGTTTATAACTTATAGTTACCATATGCAGCCTAAGATCTAAGATAAAATATTCAATAGAAAAAAAAGAACGAGAAATTGCAATTTCAAGTCTACTAAAGAAGATATTAAATATTTTTACGTTTGAAAAATATGTAAAAAAAGAATGTTGTTGCCATTTACGTCAAGATTAGAAAGTGATTGCATTAGGATAAGCAAAAATATGAATCGAAATTAACAAGGACGTTAGACAAAATTCAAAAAAGAATGATTGATTAAAAATATATTGGAACAATTAACAATGGCGCTTTACAATAGTGAAAATGAATTAAGAAAGTTTAAAATAAAAGATGACATCTACATAAGAATTCTCTAAAACGTCATTTGAATTGTTGGATTTATGGTTTCATCTAGAAAATTACCTTGCAAGTTTTGTCCACTTCTAAAACTTAATTTATGTGTTCTTTTTGAGAATATCGAAATTTGTTCTCAAAAAATTAGTTAGTCGAAATTTGTTCTCAAAAAATTAGTTATTCGAAATCAAAATCATTTAGGCAGAAAGATTTACATGCACATTTTTTAACTAACTGTCTTAGGGTTTTTTTTACGTCTAAGATTATACTTACCTGATGTAAACTGTCCAAGATTTTTGCTTGCATTTTGCTAGCTGTCTTCCTGTCAAAACTACTGCAATTGCTATTCCAGGGTGTTTGGGATATACTTACAAACACATGTAGTTTTGAAAAGTAGGTTGGTTCTAGGTTTTGTGGACGCACGATCTGCTTTTAAAACTAAGATTATCTGCATTATACGACACACTCTACCTAGCTTTTAGAACACATAAATTTTAAAAACATATAACTACAGTTATATTATCTGCATCATATAATAGCGTGTATGTGGGTTTGAAACGCAGATTCCTTTTTTCAGAACACATTCCCAAAAACCGATAGACGCTTTACGTATTTCTGATGCATTTTGTTCACAGGTGAGGATCGCCCCGCTACTGTTGGGTACCGGCGACAATACGATGGTCCTGTCCTTAGGAGCAGGCGGAGCACCCATTTAGCGTGACTCTATCTCGGAAAATGGTATGGCTTAATTTAGAGCTTATTGACCTACACAGTTTGACACTTATATTAGGTCTGATTTTGGTAGAAGCACATTAGGAAGGATAAGCATATTAGGAAGGATAAGAAGGTTAGGATTTCACTTGTGTAAGTGTGTACATGATAGTGCGTGATGGTTCATGAGACATGGTGTAGGGCAATACATCTCAGACAGATCTTTAACATAATCAATAATTCACTCTCCAATCCTTTACATTTGTTAAAGATTTGTGACCCCTGCTTTGGTCAAACCTTTCTGCCCTTTATCAGCTAACACCTTTTGTCCACTTTTTTGTTTCTATAATAAGAATGCAAAGGCTCTTAAAAGGATACGTATTCTTGCGGTACGTTCTATTAATTGATAATAGAACCTATTAGTCATATTAAATGTGCATATGTGTAGAAGACCAGAACTCAAACCAGAACACAAACCAAGAGATTGCAGCAGACCAGAATTCGAATCATTAATATATATCTTAGTGAGACCTTTAAAGATAATTGTACAGTTTGGAAAGAAAAAGAAAAGACTGATTGGGATAGGTTTGTTTCACTGTCCAACTCCAATATCGATACAATCTGTTTTCCTTCCCATTTCCAACACTAAAATCTTTTTTTATAGGCACTAAAAAAAGGTTCGACACTATAGGTCAAAGACTGATTGGACTATCCTGTTCTAGGATTGTGTGAGACAAAACTTTATACTCCAGGTAAAAACTTTTCTCTATCCCTCTATCTTCAATTATATATGTTGAATTTTAACGTCAAACCAATTAACTTCCAAATGTCACCTTGATACAAATTTTCTTCAAATTTGAAACCTGCTTCAGACACAATTAAATGTAACTTAACTCGATGCTGCATATAAAAAAAATTTAGAATCTGTATAATATGTGTCTTATTACGTATATTTTAATCCTGATGTTCTGACAGTCAAATGGTTGGTATATATGCACGTATATGGGTTATGATTACGATGTGGTCATTGTCTCTATGGTATACGCAAATGCCATCGAGATGTACTGGAGCATTGGGCGCCCACCCACCACGTTCTGGTCCACCTAGCGTTTCAAGCTCGCGATCCTCCATTCTTATTAACACACTTTACCTTGGCACTTCAATGTACTAATTCGATGCCAATAATGATTATTTGGAAATTTGAAGCCAATTTGAAATACAAGTGAGTAAATACCAAAGGCCTGAAAAGGGATATATGTATTACCAACAAACAGAAAATTATAGTAGTTGGAGCTTGATCCTGATGGCTATGTTTTGTCTAATTAAGCCAGGGAGTACCATTAAGAGTCTAAAGGGTGCTTTATCTACTGGTGGTGTACAAGACAAGAAATATTGGTAAACTATTACTGGTGTGAGTTTGGGTATGTGAACTGATTTCTCTTAATAATTACAAAGTTTTGCTATAACTCATTAAGATGATTTCTTTTTCCTTCTAAACATTCATCAATATGCTTTTTTAAATGATATGTTCTAGGACAGACGGAGTAGTAACAACATGTAACTGTAGGTGAAAAGTAGTAGAAACATGTAACTGTAGGTGAAAGTATCACGTTACTTAAGTGGTGTTTGGTGTTTGAAGATTCTTTCCTATAGGAAACAATGTGTGCAGATCTATATGATACAAATTTTCAAAAACGGCCAATCTCATCGAATTATATTTATGTGATTGGTTTGGTTATCGGAATTACATAAAAAAACAAACGTTATAAATTTATAAACTTGGCATTAGTTGGGATAATTGGTGAAATGGTTTGTGATTACAGTCCAGTGTTTAGGTTCATGTGTTTCAGGCTGTTTGGGATAGGGTCGTTCGTGCATTCGGGTTTCCTCTTTCTTTCGGTTATATGGCCGTTATGTTTCGTTTGATCGAATGTGGAAGCCCATGCACATAAATTTTATATTTCTGTTTTCGTTCATGGAGAGGTCGTAGATTTCGCTCAATTTAGCAGTTAAGATGATGTTGTGTTTCGTTTGTACTTTGCAATTTGTATCTTCTGGTTATTTAGCCTTTTCGTCCCTGTGTTATATAGTTTATGGGTTTGCAGCTCGACACTATTTTTGTTTCCTTTGGTTGGTCTTAATACGAATATGCATTTATCTATAAAGATAGATTAGTTTGGGTTAACCCAAACTGTTTTGACCCATTTCCAAAACAGGTCGTTCTTAATAGGGAGATCTTTTAATAAACAGATATCAATGGAGGATATATACTATAAGATGCAAAGAATGCCAATTGGATGGGATAATAAAGCCAACGTCACTTGAACTGCCACCACATATCTACAGCATAAATAGCATAGGTATTGTAGTTATTTAAAATATACTCGATAATCGTACTTTAAGTTTCACTACTAAGTTCTGTACTTCTGTTGTTCAGACATTTGGTGGTCCGAAGGTCAAATATTTAACCGTTACTATAGTTAATCTGATACCTTGAGAATATCAGATATAACAATTAAAGTTGTTCATCAACGACATGTGTCTTCGAGGCTTTAGTTCGCTTTGTGTTGATATCACAATAGAGGTCGTCATTCTCAGATTATCTAACTGTCTATCATGAGCTGTTATAAGCTGGATTTTGATATCACAATAGAGGCATGTGTCTTCGAGGCTTTAGTCGCTGATATAAGCTAGATTAACTCCGTTATAGCTAATTGTATGTTGTCAACACTTCTGGTAACAAAGAAAGTAACACGTATCTACTTTATCAATTCAAAGTTGAAAGCATTAGCTAGATTTTAGTTTTATATTCTCTGATTTTAGGTATCAACTATGATTCTGGTTAAACATAAAGATATTATCATAAAACCAAATAAGAAGCTTGTATCTAATCTATAACGTTAGTCTGTATTAACAATGGATCCGCAATGGAATAGGTAATCCAGTTCTGGTGTCAAAAGAGACATGAGTTCCAACTGAGGTGATGCTGGTAACCGCCAAAACAGAAAAGTTCACGATGGGGTTTGCAGTCAATCCAACACTTGCGCAGATCCCAGCATAGTCGTGCAAGTATTGAAGTAAAAACGTCTTGACGGAAACACACAACATTAGTTACAGAATACATCTATGGTGTCTCAAAGCACACAGAAAGGACGCCACAGTACACTATGCCAGCGCTTCTGATTAGGAACTTTGAAGTTGAGTATTGCCTTGAGCGCAGATGCAACTTCATCCACTGTGATGGTTTTGAGCAGCTGGTTGGCAACAATTCAGTTTTACATCTTCATAATAAAGGAGCAATGTACTAAACTACCATCAGCATTACAAACATCAAACAGTTCGATGGACAAACAAGATAATGAATGTAAGAACCAGTAAAAGAGACTCTGTGTATCAGAAAAAGATTTATTTGAAAAAACCCAAAAATAATGTAAGTGCTGTTAGCAGCACGTAACCTTGGGTAACACTATCAAACCTTAGATCATGAAATTAAGACTCAAATTGTTGTCAAACATTAAATAATGATGCAATATATTAAATATAAAAAAGATTACGTTGGCTGAAGATAGCTAATGCCTTTGAAGCCTATAAAAAATTTCGCAATATGTGAGATAACTTTGGCAAAGACGTCAATATATAAATAAAATAGCTATCAAATATAACTTTACTTTGGTTGCTTATATTTTTTTTACATTTTATATTGGTTGGTAAGTAGTTTATATGTTGAATATACAGAAATTTTTATGATTTTTATATATATAATTTGTTAATTATTAAAAATATAAAAAGTAACTTTTTTAGAAAACCGAAATGACCCGAATCGACTCGACGATGACTCAACCGAGACAATTTAAAAAATGATTTTAAAACATTGTTTTAAAGCATAAATGCTTAATATTTTACCACTTTTGTGCTTTTGGTGTAGGTTGTATCTTTTCCTAGCAATGGTCTTGGTGTAAGTTCTACATTTTCCTGAGCTAGATAAAAGACTTAATTTTTGTGATTTAACATTCGATAATATCAAGCCTCCTCGAGGGTTTATCTTTGAAATCGTAACCATAAGACTTCAACTTTTTCCAGTTTGTTCTTTTGATGATTTTACATACCCATATGACAGTGTTTGTTGTCACGGTTATTAGATTGGTTTATGGTTGACCAAGTAATTCAGATCATTCATATTACACTACTTATTTTTTTTAAATTAATAATTATATAAATATTTAGTAACAAAATTCAAGTAACTAAAATTTGAAAATAAACCAACTCATGTTTTCTAGATACTATCTCAAAAAAAAGGTTTTTTATATATATTATTAGACCGCGTTCCTCTAACTTATTCTTAGTTGACATGTTATTAACAATAGATCATTTAATCGGTTAAATGTCTGTTTGGAATATATATCAAGCAATATTGAAGGCAAACAATATAAAACGTATATCAAATTGTTGTTGTTTGTTCACATTTCACAATAACAACTTTTTAACACACAAAAATATATGTCTCAGTGAAAAATAAAATAACACAAATATCAATATATCATATTCTTAAAGAAATGTTATAAACATACTCTACAAAACAATGTACAAGTCAAAACCCAACAAATTATATTTGTATAACTAAAAATTCACATGGAACAACGTGGTTCTAGGCCTAAAAATTACAATTATTAATTTCCTCTTATTTTCCTTTAACCAAAAACGGGCTTCACTACCAATAGATACAACTGATACACAAACGTATTTTATTGAAAAGACTTACAAATCGAACCTGTCTATTATTTCTTACTTATCGCGTTTTATTTAAAAATATCAAAAATTTGTTTCCTTTTAACAAAAACGGACCCCCAGTGCCAACAAATATAATAATACAAAAACGTACTTATAAAAATGATTTACGAAACGAACCGACCCATTAGGTGGGTTATGCCACTTATACAACGTATGAAACTTATTATAAAATAATAAAAATGTATACTTAGTTTGATTATAGATGGCGATTAGATATGTATGTTGAGCTCCTTTTTTCAAAAAAAAATTGAGAATAACATTTCATGTAGTATTAAAGTCCGAGGTACATTTGTTTTTTATCCTCTTATTGCTAAAAATAATACTTTAGTATACAAAAGATAAACTTGTTTCCTATACCACATAATCAAAACATGATAAATTAATTAGTGAAATGATGTTTCATCTCAATCTTTTAAAAACAGGGTCTTTAATCAGCTTGGTTGAGCTCACGAACGGGTTTTTTAATCAGCTTGATCGAGCTACAAGATCAAGGTTTTAACCGACGGTTCAATCGGTCTTTTGCTTAAAAACGGAGTCGGATTACCCGACTGGTTTATGAATTAACTGATTCAAAGTTTATTTTTAGTTGAATACTTATATAAATATAATGCAAATTCAAGATTTCATTTGGTTATTTTCATGCATGAAAACCTTCATTTTTCATTTACAGTATTTCAACAATCACAAATAATAAAATTTAAGACCAAACACTATCAAAATTGGTTTGCTTTTAACAAAAATAGTATTATCACACGAACAACTATCAATATCAACAGTCAAAAGCAATAGAAGAATGAAGCTTCTATGTTTACACAAACACAGAAACTATTAGATCTGAATGACACACGTTTGATTAGATCTGAATGACACATGTTCTTTCATAATAAGAATTATTAGCTAAACCTATCCGTTGGGTGAGCCAATGCC
>JANFOE010002015.1:0-123546 GCA_025667525.1 Glebionis coronaria
GTCTTATTGGTTGACAATTATATATATGGGGTTTAACTGTTTGTTCAAAAGAAACTAACCTTTAATTACGTTTGGGCTTAGCTCACCCAAGGAACTCATCATGTCTCATGTTAATCTTTCGACGTACACAAGTAGATTGTTGTATGTTTGTTAGTATATATTTTGTTAAACTCTTTGAAAATATGTTATATTTGTTTTTAGTTTGATATATATTTGTTGTTTTGAATTCTTTTTATATAAAGGATTCTAAGCTTTGTTAGTGTTAGTCGTTGTAACACTGAATGAAGGGTTGTGGTCACATATTAATCTTTAAGTGTACAATAATATAAGATGGTTTTTGATAGGTGTGTAAACACCCATCCTTTTACCACTTAATTCTGGCTAAAACAAGACCAAAACACGTATTTAATATCATTTTTTTGGAATTATGCGTGGTTTTTGTGTTTATTGTGTTTTCAGAGCTAACCGGATGAATATTAAAGAAAACATGGGATTGCACGGGTTTTATCAAGGAAAAAGACTCAAGACGAAGTCTATTGTCCAAGAGATGCAAAAGATTTGAAGTCAATGGGCCTATTTGAAGCTTTATCGAAGAAAAGGACCAAAGATGGAAGATTTACATATGTCGAAGAAACTCAAGTCTATTAAACGAAGAAATTAAAAGACGAGTTGAATTTAATCGTCGACAAATCCCGGATCAGAATCGAAAACGTCAACTTTTCTGAAAAGACGAGAAGACAAGAAGAAAGGGAGATAGCCCACTCACCAACCAACCACTAGGACTATAAAAGGATTTTTCCTTCACACAATTAGGGAGTTAGCTTTTATTTTTCTTTTCCCAGCTTCTTTGGTTCGTAGCTTCACCAACACCATTAGGGTGTTTGGTGATTTTTCATTTTTCCTTCAATCTTGTAAGTGTTTGATCATTACTATTGTTAACTTTTACATTAATCTTTCAATTCCAATCTTTCTATCCATCTTGTTCTTCATCATCTTTTTCTTGCAAGTTCTTAAGTTTTTATTTGGTTCAAGTTTGATCTTAAAAAGTTGTTGATTTAGTGTTTTTATTGTTGGGATTTGTTACTTATGATATTTAAATGATTATTGATTAGTTTGGTAAAACCTTTTTGAGTATTTGAGTCGACTTGGATTAAAATTCGTATCCCCTGTTCTTGCGTTGCTGTAACTGTTCTTCATTGCCAGATTTATTCCGAATAGTGATCTGCTTAAGTCTCTTACTCGGAATGCTCAGACATTCCGAATAGCCTGTCCCTTTTTACCCTTGTTCGGAATATTTTATATATTCTGAATTGAATTTATTCCGCATAGGGAATTCTTTCCGCATAAGCCAGATTTTCCGAATAGGCTTTCTTTCCGAATAGAACCGATTTTCCGCATAGGCTTTCTTTCCGAATAGGACATGCTTTCCGAATAGGGTCATTTTTCCGCATAGATTTGTTTTTCCGAATAGGCTGTATTTTCCGAATGGCTCAGTTTTCCGCATAGGACTTATATTCCGCATAAGACTTTTTATTCCGAATTGATTTCTTTCCGCATAAGATTATATTTTCCGAATAGGGCTTTTATTCAGCTTAGTAATTTATTCCGCATAGGGTGTTAGGGTATTTTCCAGTTGCTGTTTTCAAATTCAAGTTTTACTTTTTAATTGTTTTAAGTTTAAGTCTTCCTTTACTTTATTCATTTCCCTTTTTAATAGAATAGAAAACCAAAACCCCTTTTTGTCACCAAGAACAATCATTCCACTTTAAACCGAGATCAATTCGAGAGGATTCCGAGAATTAACCTGAACCTAATGAAAATGCTTGTATCAAATGGCGCCGCTGCCGGCTCTTCTCGTTAAGATCAAAAGTTTTTTGTGAGAACTTGGATTTTGGGATCCGTTCCCCGTGAACGTTACCTTTTTCATAAAATTTTCAAAAACAAATAAAAAATATAAAATTTCAAAAATACAAAAAAAAAAAAATTATAAAACATAAAAACCAAAAATATTTTTGCCTTGTTTTTCTTTGTTCGTTCTTTTGCAGGTGTATACGCACTCGATCCACGTCTTATCAAGAGCCCGAGCCTCTCGATAACTTAGACATGGCTGGTGTACAAAACAACAATAACATACCACCTCCAAACAACAATAATAATAACAACAACCCACCTTTCAACAATATGAATAACAACAACAATGAGCCCCTTCCAGATAATCGCCCGATGATTGAATTGCTGCAAGCTCATGTAGATGGCAACACGGATCGAATTGTCATACCTCCAATTGCCGCCAACAACTTTGAGCTAAAATCAGGCTTTATCCAGATGGTCTCCGCTCAACCATTCTTGGGACGTACCATTGATGATCCACACGACCACATCAAGATATTCTTGCAACTCACCAACACGGTCAAGTTCAATGGTGTTCCACAAGAGGTTATAAGGTTACAACTTTTTCCCTTTTCTTTAGAGGGACAAGCCCGGTATTGGCTTGCTAAAGAACCGCCACAGAGTATTCTCTCGTGGACGGATTTGGAAACAAAGTTCATCAATTACTTTTTCCCACCCTCTCGTACTACCGCATTGCGGAATGAAATCATAAATTTTGAACAAAAGTACGATGAGTCGTTCAGTGAATCTTGGGATCGTTTTAAAGATCTTTTAAGAAAATGCCCACAACATGGTTTTACCAAAGTACATCAAATTAATACTTTTTACAATGGTTTAAGCATGAGTGACCAAGATTCACTAAACAGTGCCTCGGGGGGTAATCTTTTGGCTAAGACTTCCAATGCTGCTTGGGACATCATTGAGAATAAATCTCGTGTGCAAACCAAGAGTGTTTGGACCAATGTCGCTAGTGCTAGCACTAATGACAGCGACAAGCGACTGGACAAAATCACTACGCTTCTTGAATCGCTTGTCACCCACACCGTTAACAACAACAACAGCAGCAACGCTAAAAACGCTCAAGTTAACGCTGTCAGCCAACCTTGTGAGATATGCGGTGGTCCTCACTCTTACACAACTTGTACCGCCACCCAAGATTACCCTGCAGAGAATGTGAATGCGGCTTTTGGCACCTATCCTCAACCTGCTTATCAAGCTCGACCTCAAGGTGACCGTAATTTGCTTAGCTACCGTAGCAACAACTATCTTTCACCACCTGGTTTTCCTCCTACCAACCCAAACCAACAACAAAACCTAAACCGCCCTCCTCAACAACAACAACAACCTCGACAACCATACATACCTCCTCACAAGCAGCAACAACCACCTCAACGAAACAACCAAGTCTACCAACAACCTGCTTACCAACCACCCGCATACAATGCTCCTCCCAACCAACCCACCGCTCTTCACCAAGAAGTGGAAACTTATATGAGGACTAAGGATGTAATTGTGGGAAATCTTCAGAGAGAGGTGCTCAACCTGAAAGAAGACTTGGTCAAGCAAGGAAACAATTTGAGAGCCGACATGAGAAATACGTTGGATACCCAAACTAATGACTTGAGGAACATGATGGCTAGTTTCTTCCAAGGTAATCAACCCTCTTCTTCGGGTACTCTTCCGAGTAACACCGTTGCGAATCCAAGAGGGGAGATGAAAGCAATCACCACTCGAAGTGGCAAAGGTACCAAGGAACCCGAGCTTCCTATACCTCCACCGGTGATTGTGATTAAAGAGAACGAGTCACCTGCTCCTGCTCCTATTCCTCCTCCTTCTCCTTCCCCAATTTCTCCACCTCTTCCTTCTACCCCTCCTCCACCCAAGGATGTGAGTGATCCTATTCTTACAAAGCCTTCCTCTTCTTCCAATATACCTTATCCATCTAGGTTGAGGAAAGAGAAGCTCAAAAGCAAGGATGATATTCAGGTTTCGAATTTTCTTAAGATGTTCAAACAACTGAATTTCAATATCTCCTTCGCTGAGGCTCTCGCTCACATGCCTAAATATGCGAAAATGTTTAAAGATCTTCTGAGCGACAAGGAAAAGCTCCTCGATATTGCCAACACCCAACTTAATGAGAATTGCTCTGCAGTGCTCTTAAGGAAATTACCAACCAAGCTTGGTGATCCGGGTCGTTTCTTAATTCCTTGCAATTTCCCGGGAGTAGAGAATTGCATGGCCCTAGCCGATCTAGGTGCCAGTATTAATCTCATGCCTCTAAGTGTTTGGAAGCAATTATCTCTCCCAGAGCTAGTCCCCACCAAAATGACTTTGGAATTAGCTAACCGTACGGTTGCTTATCCAGTGGGGATAGCCGAAGACATCATTGTAGGAGTCGACAAATTCACCTTTCCTGCTGATTTTGTTGTCGTCGACTACGAGATGGACCCCCGTGTGCCACTAATTGTTGGTCGTCCATTCTTGAGGACCGGTCGCACTCTCATCGATGTTGAAGCCGGTGAGCTTATCATGAGAGTGGGTGACGACAAAGTAGTCTTCAACATGGGAAAGTTGTCTAAACAGCCTTATTCATATGAGAGTGTTAATTGTATTGACGTTCTTGATGAGGCTTGTGAAGAACACTTTAATGATGCTTGCAAAAGTATTCCTACCTCTCTTCCCAATGTTGAGACTGTGTCCTCTATTGATTCCTCATTGTCTCTATTTGGAGATAGTGATTTGTTTTGGAACAATCTTGAAGACACCATGGGAGATGTGAATTTAGCTACTGATGATTCTCCTATCGATGGGGATGAAGACATGCATTTCTTTGACAATCTTCTCCACGAAGACACTATTTCTCCTCCATCTCCCACGATCATTGCTATCAATACTTCGACTTCGAATACGCCTCCCGTCGAAAATCCTCCGGATTTGGAACTTAAGGAGTTGCCGCCCCATCTTGAGTATGTATTCCTTGAAGAAGTCGCCAGTCATCATTGCTAAGGACCTAAAGGACGAAGAAAAAGCCCGACTTATCGCCGTGTTGTAAGATCATAAGAAGGCTATTGCTTGGAAAATCTCGGATATTCGTGGAATTGATCCTCACTTCTGCACACACAAAATTCTCATGGAGGACGACTTTAAACCCACAATTCAAAGCCAACGAAGGGTGAATCCAAAAATCCATGAAGTCATCAAAACAGAGGTTATCAAACTTCTTGATGCAGGTATGATTTACCCTATTTCGGATTCACCATGGGTTAGTCCAATCCATTGTGTGCCCAAGAAGGGCGGAATAACCGTTGTTCCCAATGAACACAACGAGTTGATTTCCACTCGTCTCGTTACTGGGTGGAGAGTTTGTATAGACTACCGCAAACTCAATGATGCCACGAGAAAGGATCATTTCCCTCTACCTTTTATGGACCAAATGCTTGAACGTTTAGCAGGTAATGACTATTACTGCTTTCTTGACGGTTTCTCGGGTTATTTCCAAATACCCATCGATCCACAAGATCAAGAGAAGACAACATTCACTTGTCCTTATGGCACATTTGCTTACAAAAGAATGCCTTTTGGCTTATGTAATGCCCCCGGGACTTTCCAAAGGTGCATGTTAGCTATCTTCCATGACATGGTTGAACAAACCATGGAAGTCTTCATGGATGATTTCTCGGTCTTCGGGGATTCCTTCTCTTCTTGCCTTGCCAATTTGGAATGTATGCTTAAGCGGTGCGAAGACACTCGCCTTGTTCTAAATTGGGAAAAATGCCATTTTATGGTAAAAGAAGGCATCGTGCTAGGACACAAAATTTCCAAAGCCGGTCTTGAAGTAGACCGTGCTAAAGTCGATGTTATCGCAAAGTTGCCTCCACCTTCAACCGTGAAGGGTGTGAGAAGTTTTCTGGGTCATTCGGGCTTCTACCGTCGATTCATCAAAGATTTTTCTCAAATCGCTCGCCCGATGACCCACCTCTTGGAAAAAGATACTCCTTTTATCTTTTCCGAAGAGTGCCTTGAAGCCTTCAACTCGCTTAAGGATAAGCTAACTAAGGCACCCGTCTTGGTTACCCCTAATTGGGAGCTGCCCTTTGAGTTGATGTGCGATGCTAGTGATTTTGCTATTAGAGCAGTTCTGGGACAAAGAGTGAACAAACACTTCCAACCAATCCATTACGCTAGCAAGACAATGACGGGGGCACAATTGCATTATACGACAACCAAAAAAGAGCTTTTAGCTGTTGTCTATGCTTTTGAAAAATTCTGCCCATATCTTGTCCTTTCTACAACAATCGTGTATACCGATCATTCCGCGCTGAAGTACTTGTTGACAAAGCAAGATTCCAAACCAAGACTTCTTCGCTGGGTTTTGCTGCTCCAGGAATTTAAAATCGAAATTCGCGATAAAAAAGGAGCAGAAAACTTAGCCGCGGATCATCTCAGCAGACTTGAGGATCCTTACCAGGGGGATCATCCGAACAAAGAAATCAATGATTCTTTTCCCTTGGAGACCTTAATGTCTATAAATTTGAAATCTGATGAAACCCCGTGGTTTGCAGACTTTGCAAACTACTTGGCGGGTGGAATTCTCAAGGAAGGGTTGACGTCTCAACAAAAGAAAAAGTTCTTCACCGACATTAAGACTTACTTTTGGGACGACCCTTACCTATTCAAACAATGTGCCGACCTGATTATCCGCCGATGTGTTGATGGACCGGCAGCTTCAGAAATCCTTGATGCTTGCCACAAAGGACCCACCGGTGGTCACTTTGGTCCCAACTACACCGCCAAAAAAGTGTTTGATTCGGGATTTTATTGGCCCTCCATATATCGTGACGCTCACAATATGGTTAAAAAATGTGACGTTTGCCAAAAACAAGGCACGATCACACATAAAGACGAGATGCCTCAGAATTTCATTCAAGAATGTGAAATCTTTGATGTTTGGGGTATCGACTTTATGGGGCCATTCCCTTCTTCTAAAGGAAACAAATACATCCTTGTAGCCGTTGACTACGTCTCCAAATGGGTTGAAGCCAAAGCTTTACCTACTAATGACGCAAGGGTGGTTTGTAACTTTTTGAAAGCTCTATTCGCTAGATTCGGTGTGCCTCGTGCCATTATTAGTGATCGTGGGACTCATTTTTGCAATGACCAATTTGCTAGAGTCATGGCTAAGTATGGTGTGAATCATCGTCTTTCCACAGCCTACCACCCACAAACTAATGGCCAGGCTGAAATATCCAACCGAGGACTGAAGCGAATTCTTGAAAGAACCGTGGGAGAGAATCGTGCCTCATGGGCTGATAAACTTGATGATGCTTTGTGGGCTTTCTGTACTGCTTACAAGACTCCGATCGGCTGTATGCCTTATCGTCTTGTGTACGGGAAAGCGTGCCACCTCCCCATTGAGTTGGTGCACAAGGCTTACTGGGCCTTGAAGTGGGCTAATTTTGATATCAACAAAGCCGGTGACCTACGCAAGATCCAACTCAATGAGCTGAATGAACTACGTAATGAGGCTTATGAAAATTCTTTAATCTATAAGGAAAGGACTAAGCTCATTCACGACTCTAAGATTAAGAACCGAGAGTTCCATGTTGGAGACAAAGTCTTACTTTTTAACTCTCGGTTGAAAATCTTTTCGGGCAAGCTGAAATCTCGTTGGTCCGGCCCATTCACCATTGCCCAAATTTTTCCATATGGTACTCTCGAGCTCGCTCAACCTAATGGACCTAATTTTAAGGTGAATGGCCAACGAGTGAAGTTGTACTTTGGTGAGGACACCTCTTAGGAGGTGATTCCATCCCTCAGCACGTTCCCCATGAACTAATTTTGGGTCGAGTCAGGCTCGTGACTCGGTTATCAAAAACAAGCGCTCCTCAGGAGGCAGCCCGAGTATCTATCCTTTTATGTTTAACCCCTAAGTGTAGAGGGGAGCCTCTATAGAGTGTTTGTATTTGTGTGGTGATGTGATTACAGGGATTAGTGCACTCTTGGAAACTTTGAAGAACCGTGCTCCCGTGTTATCCGAAATCCGGTTCTATCTCTCAACTATCGTGATTCAGTTTTCTTCATATTCACATTTGACATTGATCACGTTAGTCGTCTCTTCCTTAACTTGAGTTAACCAACGTGCACAATGTCATAAGTGTAGGGGAGATTTTTCCCACATGCTTAAACATTCAGGACAATGTTTATCTTAAGTGTAGGGGGGACTTCTATCGAAGTTTTAAGTGGACCTTTCCATGAAAATGCCTTCATTTAACCGGAAAATCATATTTTTCAACATTTTTCAAATTTTTTTATTAACTTTGGCCATTTAGTCGTAATTTTTAAATTTTTTATCTTTGCTTTCATATGTATATATCCCGCAATAAAGTCAAAAATATTAATAAAGTGGTGTAGCTAGTTTTGAAATCCTTGACATATTAGGCCCGTTGCGATTATTTTGACTCAACCCGAATAGACTTATCTAAGTTTATTCTAGCTAGTATCCTTAACCATGTAGACCTTAATTGGTTTATTAGGCTAAGCATCCACGAGTCTCATTACTTGAGATTTTAAATTGTGGAGAACGAGAAATGATAGAGTCAATTATAAGTCGGTATTCTTGCGCAAGCTCACTTGGTGTAATTATTTGCCTATTCTCCCATCACTTGCTAATAATTTATCTGCAATAAGTAAGGTCGTACGATTTGAAAAGTTACTTAGCTTCTAGCCCAAGATCGTTTAAAAGTTGCTTGGTAATGATAAGAGTTCATAGCCAAGGCATAACTTATGAAGCGGGGCGCGAAGATTGGCGAGTCCGAAAAGGCCCTAACAAGGCATGAGGATTCCATTTTATTGCTAAAGATCCAAAGTGATGTGAAGAGCATTATTCCTAAAATCAATATGAAGGATCAAGACTCACGACGAAAAGCAATCAACTCCCATAAAGATCATGGAGAAGTCTATCCGAAAAGACCCTAACAAGGTATGAGGATAAATAGATCCAAGTCCGAAAAGGAGGCGGATCGTTGTATCTCAAAATACCAATTAGAGATTGAAGAAATAATCATGAAGTCGTGGTCAACAAAGTTGGAGTACCCCTCAAAAGTCTCCAAGTGAAGAAACTCTATTATGATGAGAAGACCATTATCTCAAGAACGTCTCTCGAAGATATGAAGTATGAAGTACATGCCAAATATCGGCCCGAGAAAGGTCTCAAATCGTGAACCAAGTTATGCCAAGATATGAACTTTTTGATATCCCGAGAAGCAGTTTTAAGAGATTTTGTCCTTTAGCTAACTATTGATCAAATCGTCCCACTTTGCTTTCAGCCTAAATAAACTATCGAAATAAGTCCAAAAATGCATCTTCATGATCATTCTAAGACAAAAATAAAATATAAGAGATACACCTAGGAATAAGGGAGTTTAAGCATATAATTAAGCCATGTGTGTAAGTGTTTGATTTACTAACTTATAATAACAATGATCTCGTTTCTAAGCTTAGTTTGGGGAACGTGAAACTTGAGGGTGATAAATCTTCGCAGCACCAAAGCCCTAATGTAAGTCATTGATTTCTTTGCAAGTTATTTCCATGTAGCTATTTTCAAAGTGAAAATGGTTTTCTATCCTTTTGTTTACTTTATAGTTTTAGTTCTTGTTTAGTATTATTTTAATAAGGCCAAGGTTGATTGATTATGAGAAAAGTATAAATTTGCTTTATCACTAAGCATTGCATGAGGGCATGGCAATGGTTAAG
The DNA here is from genome assembly GCA_025667525.1 of Glebionis coronaria. Lineage (NCBI taxonomy): Eukaryota > Viridiplantae > Streptophyta > Magnoliopsida > Asterales > Asteraceae > Glebionis > Glebionis coronaria. Next base: position 9,643 of record JANFOE010002015.1, read on the forward strand.
TGTAGGGGATTTGATAGGTGTGTAAACACCCATCCTTTTACCACTTAATTCTGGCTAAAACAAGACCAAAACACGTATTTAATATCATTTTTTGGAATTATGCGTGGTTTTTGTGTTTATTGTGTTTTCAGAGCTAACCGGATGAATATTAAAGAAAACATGGGATTGCACGGGTTTTATCAAGGAAAAAGACTCAAGACGAAGTCTATTATCCAAGAGATGCAAAAGATTTGAAGTCAATGGGCCTATTTGAAGCTTTATCGAAGAAAAGGACCAAAGATGGAAGATTTACATATGTCGAAGAAACTCAAGTCTATTAAACGAAGAAATTAAAAGACGAGTTGAATTTAATCGTCGACAAATCCCGGATCAGAATCGAAAACGTCAACTTTTCTGAAAAGACGAGAAGACAAGAAGAAAGGGAGATAGCCCACTCACCAACCAACCACTAGGACTATAAAAGGATTTTTCCTTCACACAATTAGGGAGTTAGCTTTTATTTTTCTTTTCCCAGCTTCTTTGGTTCGTAGCTTCACCAACACCATTAGGGTGTTTGGTGATTTTTCATTTTTCCTTCAATCTTGTAAGTGTTTGATCATTACTATTGTTAACTTTTACATTAATCTTTCAATTCCAATCTTTCTATCCATCTTGTTCTTCATCATCTTTTTCTTGCAAGTTCTTAAGTTTTTATTTGGTTCAAGTTTGATCTTAAAAAGTTGTTGATTTAGTGTTTTTATTGTTGGGATTTGTTACTTATGATATTTAAATGATTATTGATTAGTTTGGTAAAACCTTTTTGAGTATTTGAGTCGATTTGGATTAAAATTCGTATCCCCTGTTCTTGCGTTGCTGTAACTGTTCTTCATTGCCAGATTTATTCCGAATAGTGATCTGCTTAAGTCTCTTACTCGGAATGCTCAGACATTCCGAATAGCCTGTCCCTTTTTACCCTTGTTCGGAATATTTTATATATTCCGAATTGAATTTATTCCGCATAGGGAATTCTTTCCGCATAAGCCAGATTTTCCGAATAGGCTTTCTTTCCGAATAGAACCGATTTTCCGCATAGGCTCTCTTTCCGAATAGGACATGCTTTCCGAATAGGGTCATTTTTCCGCATAGATTTGTTTTTCCGAATAGGCTGTATTTTCCGAATGGCTCAGTTTTCCGCATAGGACTTATATTCCGCATAAGACTTTTTATTCCGAATTGATTTCTTTCCGCATAAGATTATATTTTCCGAATAGGGCTTTTATTCAGCTTAGTAATTTATTCCGCATAGGGTGTTAGGGTATTTTCCAGTTGCTGTTTTCAAATTCAAGTTTTACTTTTTAATTGTTTTAAGTTTAAGTCTTCCTTTACTTGATTCATTTCCCTTTTTAATAGAATAGAAAACCAAAACCCCTTTTTGTCACCAAGAACAATCATTCCACTTTAAACCGAGATCAATTCGAGAGGATTCCGAGAATTAACCTGAACCTAATGAAAATGCTTGTATCAGTTTTTATTCAAAATATTTTAATTTAATCGTTTTACGATAATTTGATGAATATTTCATAACTTGTTTAATATATATTTTATAAAATTATAATTATAAAACTATTTTGTTTGTAAAATCTACATTTTTAGTTTAATGGTTCACTTGGCTTGATTTTAAGATTTAAGGTATTTGTTGGTGACACCAATTCAATGTTTTTTTAGTATAAAATGTTTTTGCATATATTGAAATGTTTTTAAAACAATGTGATTAGGGTAACATTTTTTTATGAATTTTATAATAGTTTGTGTAACATAAAATTGTTTATAAACATTTGTAATATTTAAGGTGAGAATTAACCGCCTTATATTTTTCTAATCGACCTTATTAATCGGATTGGTAAAAAATTTGTTAACATACCGATTAATCGGATAAAAGTTAGCCAAATCGGTCAAAATTTAGCTAAATACCCAAACCTATTTATCACAAGGCGGTACTTGGCCGCCCGACCAACGCCTAGTGATCTACAACAATGATCATTTAAGATGAGATGGGAAAAGAAACTACTCAAGTTTGATGGATAAAACACGTGAGTGAATATTGTGGTAGATGTATTCTTTATCTTTCAAAAAGCATGATTGTATCAAACATATTAACAACGGAAAGCTTTTTGAAAGACAATAATACTAAGTAACATCTTGATATCACATCGGCCGCAAAATGTGTCTAGTGTTTTTTTATATTTCACAAATGTTGATTTTTCCATTTCTAAAAACACATGGTAATAAATTATTACTCAAGTTTCTTTTCTGATTAAAATATAAAATGTAAAACCTTAAGAGTTTTAGTGCATTTTCATCATTGACTTTTTTTTACCATTGATCATATGTGAAAGCGTACACTGTACGTTCTACTTGTAAATTCAAAATATATAATTGATCGCAAAATCTATTAAGTGTTATTTTATCAATAAACTAAATAACAGTGCACAGTTTTATAGATGGCATACTATGTTCTAAAATGCTCGTAAAGGCGCAAGGCTTCACCTTGACGCTACGCAATACACTAAAGCGTCTACTTAAAGTTTGACGTGATATGAAAATTAAAAACCGTGATAAGGCACGATAAATCATGATGCTAGGAGGCTTTCTTCATTTCAAATTCAATAAAATATATCTTTTTTATATAGGAATGACGACAAAGATATTTTTTGACTTTTCTCTTTATGTATAATATTTATTTTAACTCAATATATTTTAATATGATATAAATATAATAATTTTCAAATAGTTTCATAATTTGTGTCGTCTTATTTCACGCCTTAAAAACGCAAAGTTTCAGCCACTAAGGCTTGAGGATTTAGCCATGCCGCTACGCCACGCCTCTGACTTTCTATAACGTTGATGGCACATTTATAATTTATGCGTATTTTTGCATCATGTTGCCATGTCATTTATAAGAAACTAAGTAATAGTAGTCGGGATCGTGTCCGACTAACGCCTACTGATAACTCAAAATTTTCGTGGTTGCAATGTCATAAAAGCTTTAGACAACTCTGGTAGTTGTAAGTTGTAACGCTACAAGCCATTGAATTTATCTTGCAATGTGAGGTCTATGATGTAAAAAAAAAAGAAATAGAGACATGACATTTTCCATAAACTGATATTTATAATGCAGAGTCACAACTTGTAAAATGTTTCATCCTTAATAGGATGAAAAGACAAAGACATAATATCAGAAGATTCCTCATCCAATTACAAGAATGATACTGATCAGATGAATGACCAAAATGTATCAACACTACTATTACTTAGTTTTTTACAAATGACGGTGGAAGTACCATGTGACATATGAGACTTTTGTCTTCCGAGTGATTGCTGCTCACGTGCGCGGGCATCTCTTCCAGTGGTCCTCTAGCGTTAGAAGAAGTCGTGTCCGTCCCAGAACTATTTATAACTTTCATCCACATTTATGATACATAAGTAATTTACGAAGACCTAACTGAATTCCAAAACTTTAAACGCACCTTGATGGTTGACGTTTGATTAAATTATTCTTTTTACCATTTGACTGTGCCTGACCCAATTGGTTAACCTGTTGTTGTGACTTTGACCTGCTGCTGTGGTGACAAAGGCGGTCCCCGAATCTGTTGTAGCAAGTCTAGCAACTTGATTTGCATCATTGTTACCTTGTGGAAATTGAAAGTTATCAGATTACTACCCTTGGTTCACGTTCTGGTTTTGGAAAAACCTATTAGAGTTGCCATAGTTATAGGAAGTTAATTGTTTAATCTTATGGAGTAATTCTTCCACTGAAAGAGGGGGTCCTCGGAGTTTTGAAAGTGTATCGGCCATCACATAACTTCGTCAAGTTGAATATGTCTAGCAATAATGTAATTTTTTTTTGATAATAAAGCGATAATTTAAGTTTAGAATAAACTGTAAGGAACACAGAAGGAAAGGTACGTTTTTAGTTTTAATTCCACTACATATTAAGTTCACACCAGATACCGATGTTGTTTACAAAGACCATCAGCACCAACTATGGGTTTCAGCAAAGTGGAACATAAGGTAATATGCATAAACATACAATACATAGGAAAACCATAATAAAATATAGGTGCATTACAATTGACAAATAACTGACACGTAAAGTAACTTTGTGTGATGCTTACCTTCAAAAGTTTATTGATATAATAGAGGATATTAATATAACCAAAATGGAACTTACATAATCAATATAGTTCCAGATCGAAACTCATATTTTCTCCCCTTATGCGTAAGGTTAGTCCAATAGCACGTATCTTATACTTGATTTAGGATTATAAGCATTTCAAAGCTATACTGGTATAGATACCATTATTTCAAAAGAAGGAATACAATTGTAGCGAATATGTAACCAAAAAAAATCACCAGCCAGAATTGAACTAAAAAGTTTGAAATTTTTTAGATTAGAGTTTTGAAAAGAGTCATGTACAGAAACTTATAATCATGTATATCCACAACAAAACCACTTCCCCATTAATACTCACACGATCGTCACCAATCCAATATGTCTTTTCCTAACCTACAATTAGTAAATACATAGATAAACTTTTCGTAATCTATTGTAGATTGATAACTTATTCTCAAAGACGTTTGTATTTTACTGGTAAAAGCGCTTCAAGGTTAACTGCCAAAGCCGTAATATTAAGTGTGTACCTTATCATATTGTTTAGAACCTTCAACCAAGCAAACTTTAATCATGTATAAATGAAAGTGTAAAATAAAATACATCAAAAACTGAATGAAACGATGCCGTTAAGAACATAGCCATTTGAGATAAAATTAAACTTTTATTAAGGTTCATAATGAATATAGTCTTTGTTGCCGAGCTAGAACAATCACCTAATAATAGCCTCTTTGGTTTTGTACTTGTGAATAAACTAAAGGCAAGAATGGCCACAAAGGCACCATGAAATGAATCCTATAGACAAATAGGTGGTGGCAGTGTGAAACAAATGTGTTTCTTCTAGCTGTTCAAGCATCAACACTACACTACATAACACTATGCAAATATAACACTACGTAATCTGTTCAAGCATCAAAAGATAAAGAAATAAAGTACAATAATTACCCACCTGGTCCAATTTGTTTGCTATCAAATCCTGTTTCACCTGCCACAAACATAAATATTTTGGCACATCTACAGAGATTAACATGTTACATCTTACTTTTAATAAATTTGGAGCCAAGAAACCTCTCAAGCGAGTGCCCCAACAATTCCGTGTGTCATATGTGTGGTAAAGTAGGTCATTTGGCTCAAGATTGTCATAGCCCAGTGTTTCCTAATATGATGCTCGTTTTTGCAATAACTGCTACAAAACAGTGCATATTGCAGCTGACTGCACCAATGATAAAGCTTGCAAGAACTGCAAGAAAACTGGTCACCTTGCTCGTGAGTGCAACAATGACCCTATATGCAATATTTGCTGCATATCTGAGCATCTGGCGCGCCAGTGTCCCAAATCCGACTTGTCCAGCCCGTGGGGGTTTACAATATCTGATATTATTCAAGAAAGCAATAACAAAAAAATAGATAAGCACCACAGAAAACACAATATGACCTAGCACAACAAAGGCTCAAAAAGAAGAGAAGGTTAATTTTATTTAACTCACCTATATTTTGTACATTCGCTTCACGGCGGGTCTATGCATCCAATGTTAACAGAAAATCACGAGATAAAAAATAGGTTAGTGAACAACATTATATAAAAATGTTAACAGAAAATCATGAGATAAAAAACAGAGACAAAGAACATATATAAATACAACATTACTAAATTATCTTGCGGTGGATCGGATTTAAAATTACGTTCAATTATTCCATTATGAAATAAACGGAAAGATGAAAGGAAAAGGCAAATATTTTAACTTACGTTCAATTGCACACAACCATCAATAGGCTTTTGAGAAAAACCAACAAATAATTATCTCTGTTGTTGGAAGACCACCAAAATTACGGAAAAAGTGGGTGGTGTTAGAATCAGTTATAAACGAAAAGAACTTACAGAATATGTCGTGCTTGAAAGAAGTAGTCTTGGAAGGGTTGAAGCGACACCCACTTGGTCATTTCGTGCTGCCTCATAAAATCACAAAAGATTAAGAGGTAAAAGGCTGCGTGATTCCGCACGGTGCAAACCGTCAATTTCATGGTGGTTGAGATAGGTATGGATCCAAACATCATAAAGCTGTGATTTAAAAATATAAAAAAACAGAGATAAAGAAACTCTTCACTATTTTAAGGGCAAAGAATATGCCTGTTAAGGTGATAGCGGTAGTAATAAGGGAAGCTGATGCAGAGGTCACATAATATTATTATCTCCATTGTTTACCACAAATATACAAATAAATTAACCTGATTGTTCAAATAAGCACAAAGTAAAAGTCAGCATTGACCATGACTTTAAAGTCTAACAAAATGAACAATTAGCCTTACCTCTCTGGCAGTACCAGCAGGAACCATGGCTTCTTTCATAGCCTTTTCTAAAGATATCACTTTTGGCTGCACAACCTATTACAATGATGAAGACCATAATAAGACAAAGAATAAAGAGGCTAATAATCAGGTATTATTGCTAATAAGAATATTATCATATGTTAAATATAAATATAAATATCAAATATCAAATATAAATAACAAATTTTCATAGTGACTGAGAAACTCGCCTTTTGACATGATATTAATTGCTGTTTGATGGAATTACACTTCTACATGGCCTCTACGCACTTGAACTGGCGCGTGTTCTAGTAGGACTATACTTCTGAGATACCACATCCTCCTTTACTTGCACCATTCAGTAGCCCAATATTTTTCTATCCGTGTCTTGTTATGACCCTGACAGTTAACGATGTGGTAGTTAAAAGCATAAATGATCTTTTTAAAAAGGTATATAACATTATTCATTTAATTATATATATCGTTAGATCCATATATGTCTTCACCATTGGCATCAGACCACTCCTGAAGTGCTGACTCTGTCATGGCAGTAACCTATCTAACAATCAAATAAAGAGGGTATAAACCTGGCCAAAAATTAAATCCTATGCATGATACCCAATGATTTAGCCACTGGTTTTTAATGCATGATTGACATGTACTTTTAACAACACACACGAATACACTTACATTACCTTTGATTATAGTCATGTAATGCATTAGTTATCTAAGTATACCTACATTACTTTAATTAATCCTAATTTAGTACCACATAAGATCATAACATTGGCTGCAAGAATACTTGTTATCTTGCTGCTTGCACCTTAAAACAATAATTAAACATAGTAATACCTCTCGAAGTGCATCTCTATTGACTTCCTAGGACATCCTGTTGTCATAAGCACGACTGTAACATCAAACCAGAGACAAAACGGCCAGCATTCTCGTTACACTAAAAGCAAAAAATAGTCTCAAAACAAAGCAAAAAATAGACCCAAGACAAAGACATTCGAGATCTATAATGGTAGAAAACATTATCCTAAATACCATAATGCAAACCTTAAAATTATAAAACACAAACATACATAAGCACTCATACGGATTTAAGGATCATAACCATAAGGACCAGCAAAGGTTATGTTTTTTTTCTGCTCTGAGCCCATAACTCCAACAGTCTTGTTCAGTCATTGACGTCGACGGAGGAACAATCCTGTTTATTATCATGGCTATTTGTGACTTGATTTGGATTTTTATGAATATACTAATGAATGAAAAAAACAACCGACTGAAAAAATATAGATCGATTTAATGAAAAAATACGACCGAATGAAAGAAGATATATGAAGAGATTATCGTATAAGGATATTCGATTTGTTACCATCATTGTCTATCCGAAAATTAAATGTAAAATCTTTAAATATAAAACCTATCCCAATCTAATAATACTTACGTATAATATATTTTTAGAATATAATAGACTTAATTTTGGGTATAAATTGCATCTTAGGTAATAAACTTGTAACCAATGAGAATATGCCACATAGGATATGACATGGCGCTATATTATTTTCTTATGTCAAACTTAGCCCCATATATATTATATATATATATATATATATATATATATATATATATATATATATATATATATATATATATATATATATATATATATATATATATATATATATATATATATATATATATATATATATATTTATATATATATATATATATACTAGCCTTTAGACCCGTACGAGGACGGGATAGCTTTAAGTATATATATTTTTAATGAAAATTGTGACAATCCGTCAATTTATGGTTGATATTTTATTCTCAAATATTATTTAAAAATATTATTTTAATATCATATTATGAACTCACTTATTTTTGGGAAGTAATTTAGATTTACGTCTTGAAGTAGCATCGACTACGTCTAAACCGGAGGAGTCAATGTTACGTGCTTACGTTTACATACACCGTTTTGGTGACAATCCGACATTTCAGAAAATAAATTTATCCGTGAATATTATTTTGGAATTTTAAATTTGTGTTGGTTCATAAACTCAAAAATTTACGAGAAGAGATTAGGACTTACGATTATAATTTAACGCCCTTTACAACTAAACCAGAAATCTTAGGATTACATATTTACGTTTTCGAACTCCGTTTTTGATGAGACAGTTTTTATTAGATTCGTTTTGTGTCGTTGATTCATAATTTATAAAAACGTTTTTCGTAAAACGATCCGAGGGCACGCAAATCGAGGAAACTAGAATCGAGGAATACCCGTAAATTAGTGGGATGAGACAAGTTTACACTTGCCTCACCCCACAAATGGGTGGCCAAAACTCCACCAACACATCTAAGATGTGTCAAAGCTTACTAAGTAAGCTAGGACACTTGTCCTAGCTACTTACACAAATAAGCTAACTAGCAAAACCACTAAACACTCAAACCATTCCTCACAAAAACATACATGCAAAACCACTAATTTCTCTCATCTCTCTCTCTTATTTTCGTCCCATATCACCCAAAACAACCTCCATTTGATCTTGATTCAATCGTAAATCATATGTATAATTTACATATGATAAAAACCCATTGAAGTTATAAAGATTGGAGGTGATCTTAACATGTAAAAAGGAGTTTTCAAGGGAGTTTGGGGCTGATTTCTCAAGTAGTTTTCATGAAGAACAAGGGCTGATTTTTGGAGGAATCTACAAATACTTGGTGATCCTAGAAGTGATGTTGATATCTCATAGGATGGGTTACCCAAAACCAAGTCTTGTTCATCATCAACCCCATCTTTTCATCATCTTGGTGGTATAAAGATTGTTCTTTCCATCTTCTTGTTATTTTGATTATGTAATCTTGTATTTCTTTTACTTATGTATATGTATATGATGATGAATGATGATTAAAAATATTATGTGGGGATTTGGTGTTGATAAATTTGATAAACATGGGTAAAAAGATGGACAAACTACATGTAAAAATGGTTAAATCTTGCTTAAATGGTAGGCTGTATAAAAACAGTAACTAACCACATGATGAACTGATAAAATGGCATAGATTAATGGATATACAGTAAGTAATATATCTTGTACACATGTGAGAGTTATCCATGCAATGGAATCATTAAAATGAGTGAGATATGATCAAAACAAGATGAGTGTGCTAATCTGAATAAGCTGTTTTGTAGGGACTGTTAAGGATAGATAAATTTAAAATGAGCAGTAGCTACAACTAAGTTAATTGTAGCACATAATATGAAGATCATGCCACCCAAAAATGAGCTTCTAATTCATTGTAGAACTCTAGATATGATAAAAATGGTGAAGATGAAATTAAAAATCAGATTTTGAAGAATTAATGTTTATTACTATTATATAAGCACTCAAATTATATAGTATAAAATGTGAAATTAAAACCCACTAACTTATGATTTCATTTATATAAATATGTATAAGGTTAAATAAATGGATAAATTATAAAAATAGTAGTGGAATAATATTTATAAGTTATAAAAACTATAAACTTGATTTTTACGACTTTTTCGGCTATTACCGTAAAATTAACGTTTTTTCGCCAATTAAAACTTAGACGATCAAACCCGTCCAATGTAAAGTTTTTAAAAGTCATATACTGATATATAAGTATCTAATACAAGTAAAAACCGATAAAACCCGAACTATAAAACATACGGACATTAACGGGCTAAGTTAACGTTATTGGACTGATAATACAACAAAATGGGCTAAAACACTTATAAACTTATTTATTGGGCTTAACCCATTTGGGCCCAACTTGTAAAGTATAAATACTGATAATACAAGTATGAAATGGATTAATACAAGTTAATGAACTTATAATCGGCTTATTGGACCTAAAACATGTAAATAGGTAAAACTAGTAAACTAGTGAAAGGTTACCAATACATAAACACAAAAATGAGTGAATGAGAATATATAAAACCACTTGATCATCATATATATATATAAAATCATCATATGTATACATAATTGTTATTTTTATAAAGTCATTGGACAAGAGTCTAAGACGAGTATTATTTGTCTAGGTTTCCGTGATTGAAGCACGTACCGTACATCCGAATTGCCGATAACCCGCTTTCCCACATCAACGTGAGTTCATAGCCTCGCACTCTTTTAAATGTTTTTATGAAATGTTTTAGAAACCCGCGAGGGAGATAACATGTTAGTTTTTATAAAATAGGACACATTTGTCCCGATTGTTTGTTTATTGATTTGGACCCGAATGATTGTATGACCTGAAGAATGATTGTATGACCCGAAAAATTTAATTTTCATCACTATAAGGATTATTCAAAGTAAGATTTATAAGTGATTGTTATCGAAATGAGGTTGTTTATAAAGTACCTTGGAAAACTTGATTGTTTTCATAACAAAGAAAAATCTTGGTAAATTTATTTTTGATTCTTATTTAAGAATTAAGCATGAAAATGTTTTTATTATAAACATGATTATAAAATTTTGATGAACTGAGTATTGCATCGTTAATCTTGAAATTGTATATAGTTGCGCGCCTACATACAATTTGGAATGGACCATGCAAGACTGATTAGTAGTCACCATAAAACTAATGAATAAACACTACATTTTCTTTGAAGATTGTGAAAGATTAAATTTTATGAGATCTGCAAGAAGTGAAAAATAGGGACATAGTGTTAGGGACACCTACATATGTGCCTGTAGCATCTATTCTTCTGAGTCGAATTTACTCATCTGTGGAAATTGTCTTATTTGACAATTGATAATTCTTTCTTGTCCAATTCTTCCGTAGTGAGATTCTTAGGAAAAGTATCTGATTATCGAGTGTTGATACCTGACTGGATGTATCGACGTTCCTATCATTTCTTTTGAATTGATTTCATTTGAATGACCTGGGTAACGATCCGAGGAGCTTTCGAATGCGTACTCAAATTATGAAAACATGGGATATATTCATATTCGTTAAATGTTTTCGTCTGTGTCTGATTTGAAATTATCTCGCGTAGATTATGCGTTGACCTTACTCTTTAATGGTAGTTGTGTCTCCATATATCCTTGAACTTGTGAAGGATTATGAGTTATTATTAGTCTTTTGAGAAGTTCACATCTTATCGACGGCAATGAAACTGGAAAGTTGATAGTGCCAGTAGAATGGATTGATTGATTATGACATGACGACATTGTCTTAATTGATGGGAACTCGAGTAGAATTCCCCTAAATGATAAGATGTTGATTATCAAAAGTGATCTAAATAATTCTTGATGGATGACCATATCCTGCATTTAGACTTGAAATTATACCTTGAATGGTTGTGAATTAGTCATAGAGATTATAATCTAAAAAGAACTTAAAGTAAATTTATTAAAAGATGTTTCTTTTATTTGAAACATTAGGAGGTATTTATTGGTGAATTACCTAGAATTTTGCCATTTAGGCAAGTTGAATTTGGTATCTGATTATATTCCCGGTGCTGCACCTGTGGCGTGTGCACTGTACGTCAGCACCATCTGAATTAAAGGAGTTACCGTACAACTGAGAGAGTTGTCTGAGAAAGATCTTATTCTACCAAGCTCGTCATCATGAAGAGCTATGGTGTTATCATTCCTTATATTTATAGATTACTATGAACTGAGTAAATTGACAATCGAAAACGATATCCATAACTCGAAATGGAAGATTTGTTCGATCATTTACAAGGTTCTAGCGTATGTTTTAAAGATTTGATCCATGACATGGTTATCATCAACTTCGCGTCCACGAAAAAGATTATCTATTCCAATCATTACATCCAGAACTTGTAATGAACATTATGAGTTTCACGTGATGTCGTTTGGATTGACTATTACACATGTAGCATTTATAAATTTGGTGAATCACGTGTGAAGGCTGTAATTTGATAAATTCATGCTTGTGATCATTCAGGACTATTTGTTTGTTTATAAGTATAAGAAGGAGTTAGTAATTATTTATAGATTGCCCTGAATTGACCGAACAATAAAAACTTGTACCTTAAATATTTAACATGTGATTAAAGACTTAATCCTTCACGTGATTTGACCGTGTGATTAATAAGATAATGGGATCTATATTGACATTTCAAAAATTAGAGCCATTAAGGCTTAGGGTCATACCAAAAAGGAAGTGCAAATATGTTTCGACAGATATTTTATCAAAGAAATTTTTAAGGGATTATTTCCTTATACACAAATCATTTAACTAAACTCCTGTTTAGGGGTAAATGTTTGTGTATACTTCTAGACAACCAAAGAAGAATTGAGGAAACCATTTAAACCAAGACTTGAGATTGAAAGGACAATTTACGCTTTTCAACTAAGAAGATTTTGACCAAAATATAAACAAATATTTTTCGAACATTTACGAATTTTAATAATTATTTTAATTATTTTCGATAAATCAACAAAAATCGTGTTAATTAAATTCAAAAATTGTTTTGAACATTTTATTGTAATTGGTCGAACTAAGAAATTTAAAATTTTTACGTTTACGTTTCATAAAAATTAAATATTTATTGTTAATTTACATGTAATAATTATCGACGCTTTAGACGTCGGATTGAGTAAAACAGATAAAGATAATAGTAAAGACGAAACAAAAACATAGAAGATATGAAGAAAGAAATAAATACGGTTATGATATTTATTTCATCAGGAAAGTGAACGTAATTACTGACACATTATGTATAAAAGATAAAGAACCAATTAGGACATGTTCCTTAATAATGAAGGTGCAAAATAAATTGCTGAACAATTTAAAAATAGCCGATGATTGTAAAAAGGATAATATAGATAATAAAAAGTGGTTCGCGGCTAATGTGAACCATTAGAATTGAGAAGCCGATAGCGTTAAATATTTTAAAGACCACTTGTGATTGTCTAAATATGGAGGATTGTGAGATATAGTTATGTTGGAATCTATAAGTATAAGTATTCTATTCCTGTCATTTTTGACTAAATATATCTTTATCTGAAGAATTTTTACTAATGGCAAATTATGAAGGCATACATTGCCTCATACATTAGTAAATGTCTAGCTATTGCAAAGGTCATCATCTGAATTTGATTCGATTTGGGTCATCGTCGACGGACTGACCAAATCTGCTAATATCATTCTTGTTAATGATAAATTCTTGATGAAGAAATTGACTCTTTTGTGTTTAAAGGAGTTGTGTGAACATGGTATGCCTGTATCGATCATCTCTATCAAGATCCTCGCTTCGCATCGAATTTCTTGAGATTTGCTCAGAAGTCATTAAGAACGAATATTGATGAGAGTACTGTGTACCACCCCAATCGAAGGGACGAGGTAAAGTAACGATACAAAATACTAGAAGTCTTGTTTTATGTTTGAATGATTGACCTTTGGTAATGAACCGTATAATCTTTTTCCTTTGGAGAGATTATCATTGAAAATTATCGTATTAGGATCGAGATTGAATCTTGTTAGGATCTATATTAGAGCATCTATAAGCAGGAGTTGGGATGAAGACACCCGACATACACCCATTGTGAGTTGGACATGTCTTTTAGGTTTAAGGTTTCCTATGATGACGAACCTAACCTTACAAAATACTCGACCCGCGAGACCTGAAATGATTGTTGAAATTAGGATCTGAATATTGACTGCCGATAGTGGGCAGGAGGTTATGTGAATATGAAATGTAGATCTTGAAATGCCAGATGGGTAGCGAAGTTATGCCAAAAATATTAACCATGGAAAAATGAATTGATGATCTGAAAGATCATGGGATATAAGTCCCCGTTGTATGAGACCATTGAGATGATGTAAAAGATTGGTTTGAAAGGCATCTAAGCTGGATCTACCCTAGGACTTCAAGAGCTGCGTGAATTATGTTTCGTATATCGATCTTGATAAAATGTCTATCAAGTGAAAATCTTATTGTTTCTTAGTAATGTTTAGATCGGCGAAAAGTTGCATTCATCAAAAACCCGTGAACATTATGGATAGAGAAAGTAAGTCAACATTAAGCCTGATCTTATTCCCGTAGTTATGTTTGATGAAACTCGCGTAATGTAATGAATTACACTTGTGAGAAAAGACCGAATGTGGAGGAAATACCCGCATGGCTTTAACTCTATAAGAAGCGAGTAGTAAGGTAAGATGATCTTTGAGGACAAAGATCCTGTTTAGGGGTAAATGCTGAGACAATCCGTCAATTTATGGTTGATATTTTATTCTCAAATATTATTTAAAAATATTATTTTAATATTATATTATGAACTCACTTATTTTTGGGAAGTAATTTAGATTTACGTCTTGAAGTAGCATCGACTACGTCTAAACCGGAGGAGTCAATGTTACGTGCTTACGTTTACATACACCGTTTTGGTGACAGTCCGACATTTCAGAAAATAAATTTATCCGTGAATATTATTTTGGAATTTTAAATTTGTGTTGGTTCATAAACTCAAAAATTTACGAGAAGAGATTAGGACTTACGATTATAATTTAACGCCCTTTACGACTAAACCGGAAATCTTAGAATTACATATTTACGTTTTCGAACTCCGTTTTTGATGAGACAATTTTTATTAGATTCGTTTTGTGTCGTTGATTCATAATTTATAAAAACGTTTTTCGTAAAACGATCCGAGGGCACGCAAATCGAGGAAACTAGAATCGAGGAATACCCGTAAATTAGTGGGATTAGACAAGTTTACACTTGCCTCACCCCACAAATGGGTGGCCAAAACTCCACCAACACATCTAAGATGTGTCAAAGCTTACTAAGTAAGCTAGGACACTTGTCCTAGCTACTTACACAAATAAGCTAACTAGCAAAACCACTAAACACTCAGACCATTCCTCACAAAAATATACATGCAAAACCACTAATTTCTCTCATCTCTCTCTCTCTTATTTTCGTCCCATATCACCCAAAACAACCTCCATTTGATCTTGATTCAATCATAAATCATATGTATAATTTACATATGATGAAAACCCATTGAAGTTATAAAGATTGGAGGTGATCTTAACATGTAAAAAGGAGTTTTCAAGGGAGTTTGGGGCTGATTTCTCAAGTAGTTTTCATGAAGAACAAGGGCTGATTTTTGGAGGAATCTACAAATACTTGGTGATCCTAGAAGTGATGTTGATATCTCATAGGATTGGTTACCCAAAACCAAGTCTTGTTCATCATCAACCCCATCTTTTCATCATCTTGGTAGTATAAAGATTGTTCTTTCCATCTTCTTGTTATTTTGATTATGTAATCTTGTATTTCTTTTACTTATGTATATGTATATGATGATGAATGATGATTAAGAATATTATGTGGGGATTTGGTGTTGATAAATTTGATAAACATGGGTAAAAAGATGGACAAACTACATGTAAAAATGGTTAAATGTTGCTTAAATGGTAGGCTGTATAAAAACAGTAACTAACCACATGATGAACTGATAAAATGGCATAGATTAATGGATATACAGTAAGTAATATATCTTGTACACATGTGAGAGTTATCCATGCAATGGAATCATTAAAATGAGTGAGATATGATCAAAACAAGATGAGTGTGCTAATTTGAATAAGCTGTTTTGTAGGGACTGTTAAGGATAGATAAAGTTAAAATGAGCAGTAGATACAACTAAGTTAATTGTAGCACATAATATGAATATCATGCCACCCAAAAATGAGCTTCTAATTCATTGTAGAACTCTAGATATGATAAAAATGGTGAAGATGAAAATAAAAATCAGATTTTGAAGAATTAATGTTTATTACTATTATATAAGCACTCAAATTATATAGTATAAAATGTGAAATTAAAACCCACTAACTTATAATTTCATTTATATAAATATGTATAAGGTTAAATAAATGGATAAATTATAAAAATAGTAGTGGAATAATATTTATAAGTTATAAAAACTATAAACTTGATTTTTACGACTTTTTCGGCTATTACCGTAAAATTTACGTTTTTTCGCCAATTAAAACTTAGACGATCAAACCCGTCCAATGTAAAGTTTTTAAAAGTCATATACTTATATATAAGTATCTAATACAAGTAAAAACCGATAAAACCCGAACTATAAAACATACGGACATTAACGGGCTAAGTTAACGTTATTGGACTAATAATACAACAAAATGGGCTAAAACACTTATAAACTTATTTATTGGGCTTAACCCATTTGGGCCCAACTTGTAAAGTATAAATACTGATAATACAAGTATGAAATGGATTAATACAAGTTAATGAACTTATAATCGGCTTATTGGACCTAAAACATGTAAATAGGTAAAACTAGTAAACTAGTGAAAGGTTACCAATACATAAACACAAAAATGAGTGAATAAGAATATATAAAACCACTTGATCATCATCATATATATATAAAATCATCATATGTATACATAATTGTTATTTTTATAAAGTCATTGGACAAGAGTCTAAGACGAGTATTATTTGTCTAGGTTTCCGTGATTGAAGCACGTACCGTACATCCGAATTGCCGATAACCCGCTTTCCCACATCAACGTGAGTTCATAGCCTCGCACTCTTTTAAATGTTTTTATGAAATGTTTTAGAAACCCGCGAGGGAGATAACATGTTAGTTTTTATAAAATAGGACACATTTGTCCCGATTGTTTGTTTATTGATTTGGACCCGAATGATTGTATGACCCGAAGAATGATTAAATGACCCGATAGATGAAATAAAATGGATTATTAAAGTTAGGTTATGTCACTAAAAGTCCCATTAGCATGAATTGTGAACTACCGGGATTTGGTAGACGCTTATGCATATAATAGTACTATTTGGGGACGATCACCCCAGTTCGCGCCTTGACGGTTGATCCCCGTCGTGCCACATTGATTGGTAAGCGAATTTATGTATGAGAAGATTTATATAGCGTGACCTTTGTGACGACACGCTAATTTAGATGGGCAAATGAGTTTCGGGCTAGCTACCCGTTGTTTGTTGTAGTAAGGTAACAATGTCATGCGGCTTATAAAAATCCAATTAACGAAATACTGCTATACGCACCGAATTACGATGTATTGCCTGACTAGCAAGACAGGGTCATACTATTGATATTATTTTCGTTTTTTGGTTTTATATAACCATATTCATATAACGGTTTTTATTTAATCTATACAACATTATAAAACGTAATGTATGATGTTTTTACGACAATGGTTCGTATAACGATTTTTTTTAGGCAAATGCCTATATTATGATTTTGACAAGGATTTGTATAAAATGATTTTGGCTATTTTATGGCCTATTACAAAGATTTGTACAAAATGATTTTCGGTAATAATTTTATACCGATGTTATATTGATGGAATTTTATTAAACTCTATGAATTCACTCGGCGTTATCGCTGACCTTTTCTTTTAACATGTTTTATCTCAGGTACTTGAAGGTAATTCTCGGGAAGACAACAAGAATTCATGGCCCGCACTTAAATAATAATTTCCATTCAAATACTTTGTAAAACCTGTATGAAATACAATGACTTGGGACCTATGTAACTTTGATAATTATGAATGGAAATGCTTTATTATTAAACGACGCGATTTTTATGCGTTGTCTATGATGTGAGTAATGTGCTATCCCGTAACACCAACGAGTCTTCCGCTGTATTGAGTTGTATAAATTTGGGGTGTTACAAAAATTGAATTTATGTGTGTTTGTATTAGAAGTTTAGTATATGTAGTGTTAGTTATGACATTGATATTTTAATAATGTAGCATAGAATAGACAAAAATAACGTAGTTTAAGATATTTTATTTATTTAAGAATATTATGAGTTAATTGAATTTGTATACGTTAACGGTATGAATAAGTTTGTAACATTAAATTTTTTTTATAATTTTAATAATATCGTATAAATATTTTATGTATTTTTTAATTTTATGAGGTAATAAATTTTGTATATGTAAATGTTATGAATAATGTTTTTACATTAATTTTTTTTGAAATTAATATTATTGTTGTGCATTTTTATAGAATTTTGTATTTAAGGCATTGTTTCGCCATCCTTCCTTATATATTTTTATAGAATTTTATATTTATGGCATCATTTGTAATTCCTATATATATTTTTATAGAATTTGTATTTAAGGCATCATTTGTAATTCCTATTTTATTTTTAAAGCATTTTATGGAATCATTTTTATAGAATTTTATATTTAAGACATTGTTTCACCATCCTTCCTTATATATTTTTATAGAATTTTGTATTTAAGGCATCATTGTAATTCCTATTTTATTTTTGAAGCATTTGATTGAATCATTTTTTATAGAATTTTTTATTTAAGGCATTATTTCACCATCCTTCCGTATATATTTTTATAGAATTTTGTATTTAAGGCATCATTTGTAATTCCTATATATATTTTTATAGAATTTTGTATTTAAGGCATCATTTGTAATTCTTATTTTATTTTTGAAGCATTTTATGGAATCATTTTTATAGAATTTTGTATTTTAGGCATTGTTTCACCATCCTTCCATATATATTTTTATAGAATTTTGTATTTAAGGCATCATTTATAATTCCTATATATATTTTTATAGAATTTTGTATTTAAGTCATCATTTTTAATTCCTATTTTATTTTTGATGCATTTTAAGAAATCATTTTTATAGAATTTTGTATTTAAGGCATTATTTCACCATCCTTCCTTATATATTTTTATAGAATTTTTTATTTAAGGCATCATTTGTAATTCTTATATATATTTTTATAGAATTTTGAATTTAAGGCATCATTTGTAATTCCTATTTTATTTTTGAAGTATTTTATTGAATCATTTTTATAGAATTTTATATTTAAGGCATTGTTTCACCATCATTCCTTATATATTTTTATAGAATTTTGTACTTAAGGCATCATTTTTAATTCCTATATATATTTTAATATAATTTTGTATTTAAGGCATTATTTGTAATTCCTGTTTTATTTTTGAAGCATTTTATGGAATCATTTTTATAGAATTTTGTATCTGAGGCATTGTTTCACCATCATTCTATATATATTTTTAAAGAATTTTGTATTTAAGGCATCATTTGTAATTCCTATATATATTTTGTAATTCCTATTTTATTTTTGAAGCATTTTATAGAATCATTTTTATAGAATTTTGTATTTAAGTTATTGTTTCACCATCCTTCCTTAAATATTTTTATTGAATATTGTATTTAAGGCATCATTTGTAATTCCTATATATATTTTTATTGAATTTTTTATTTAAGGCATCATTTGAAATTCCTATTTTCTTTTTGAAGCATTTTATGGAAACCATTAAATGAATTACATGTGTCATTTTTATAGAATTTTGTATTTAAGGAATTGTTTCACCATCCTTCCTATATAAGGGTTTTTGATTTGATTTGATATATATATATATATATATATATATATATATATATATATATATATATATATATATATATATATATATATATATATATATATATATATTATATATATATATATATATATATATATATATATATATATATATATATATATATATATATATATATATATATATATATATATATATATATATATATATATATATATATATATATATATATATATATATATATATATATATATATATATATATATATATATATATATATATATATATATATATATATATATATATATATATATATATATATATATATATATATATATATATATATATATATATATATATATATATATATATATATATATATATATATATATATATATATATATATATATATATATATATATATATATATATATATAAGAAAAGCGAAAAAGAAAAAGAAAGTTGGGCTTGGGTTGGACTAGGATACACACACATTATATATAGTCTTTTAATAAAAAAAAACATAGTCATTATCCTTGAGATCATAAAGTCACGGCACCTAAAGATTTTTTAGGGTTCTACAAAAAAAATTTGGGTTTTCACAAATCTAAGGTAAAACATGTAATCCATTTTCATTTAATTTGTTTTTAAACATGTGTACATCAAAATATGATGGATCTAGCATTAGGAAAAAATTAAAATATGAGATTTAATGTTATAATAAAGATTTGATTAAGTAGGGTTTGTAATTAATTAATTATTAGGTAATTAATTAGGTTAATTTAATTAAATTCGTAATTAAAAACAGGACAGAATTCTAGGTCAATTGTTTTGATCATATCTAGAGTTCTAGATACACTCATGATGCGAACCAAGTACTCCTAGAAAGGTATTTGAGTTGGTTTTTAAATTAAAAAAATGAAGACTAAAA
Source organism: Glebionis coronaria (assembly GCA_025667525.1). Taxonomy (NCBI): domain Eukaryota; kingdom Viridiplantae; phylum Streptophyta; class Magnoliopsida; order Asterales; family Asteraceae; genus Glebionis; species Glebionis coronaria. The sequence continues at coordinate 30,435 of JANFOE010002015.1, forward strand.
TGGAGGTCGGAAAGTGGGTCAAAAACAGGTTACAACAGTCAGAGGTCGAAACAGTTTTGAAATCAATCGGGTTTAAATTAATGTTTTATGATGGTTAGGGTACTTATGAGTACAATTGGACTTTCAAACGAACATGAGAGTTGGTTTATATGTTAAATAGGATATCTAAATGAGCTCTAATCAATTGGGATAGTGTAAGATCCTCTGATCATAACAAACTTTTTATATGTTCAAAATCAGTAAAATCCGGATAGCCAAAAGTATATATATATATATATGTATATATATATATATATATATATATATATATATATATATATATATATATATATATATATATATATATATATTTATATAGATATATATATAGATATATATATATATATATATATATATATATATATATATATATATATATATATATATATATATATATATATATATATATATACCGGTGCCTTAACAGTAGCTTTAAGGTTCAGGCAAAAAATGAGAGTTAGCTAACACATGTAAGGGCATAGGTTTTGCTTTACAGAAAGCATGGGTATGGTTAGGTGGGCGTTTGGTTAATAGTTTGGGGACTAAAAACCGGGACTGTTTTAGGTAAAAGGTAAACGGGATAGGTATCGAACTTGACTAAGTTAAGGACTTGTTAGGGATGGGTAAGGGGATGCTTAGAGCATATAAATAGGGTAAATATATGGGAAAATCTTAGATGTCCATCATAGATTGATGAGCCATGTTATATATTGGTTCATGTCTTGATGTTGTGCATTTATTTGTTTAGCTTTTGTTAGTACGCGGGATATTTAGAGAAGCTCAATCAGGTGAGTTTCATACTCCCATATTTCTTTATCTTTTTACTTTCAGATGGGATGGAAGAGACACTGTACTTTATTTGTTCTTTTAAATGAAATCGTTGTTAATGTTTTTATATGTTAGTCTGGACAATTACGTATTTACTTATGCATTTAACTGCTATATGGAATATTTAATATAGTTAAGTATACTTGATATCAAGGAGGACAAAGCTGGGCCTTGGGGAAAAGACTGGGTCTTAGGGTTGGATGTTAGGTGTATGGGCGCCTAATATGCCATGGAAGGAAGGAAGTATAGGAAAGGCTTGGAGCCTTGGGACGGAAAGGATAAGCGCTTAGTACGGAATAGTTATGCATGTTAGTGGTACACTGTCCAACTGTCTTAAATGTTATTGTATGTCGTTATTCACAGCTAATGTAATGTAATGTATAAGTTTGGTGTTGGAGTCTGAACCTATGACTCTCACCAAAATTATTGTTGACGTGTTTTAGTGTCTCTTTCAGGTAATAATGGGGTTAAGCGTGAGAACATAAGTGGCTAGGACTGGAGACGCGTAAGAAATGCATATAGAAGGAGATCCCCATTACTTATTAGTTTATATTTGTCTTTTGAATAAGTGATACTATGAACACCTATGTGTGAATGTTTGCTTTATTTGTTGTCTTGGGTAAGAGGTGGGACATTTACCTACTTACCTAGAATCCTGCATTTGTTGAGATATTGTCATGACATTTGTGTCACCTTTTTATGACATTTCTTTATTCATTTAGTTATCTATATAGACACGCTATTGTTGTGATGATATCCATAGTTCACGCCTCATATTTCGCCATGGTGGGGTGTGACAGAATGGTATTAGAGATTATGGTTATAAAGAATTAGGTTGCTTAGCCTAGTAGCCTAGTCTATAGCTTAAGGGTCCTTGCATATAGGCGTCATAGGAGTATGTGTGCATTTTATATTAATTGAAGTGTTTTGGGATATTATTTTTGCGATGTTTGTTAAGTTATGAACTACCATGGTTCATACTTAACCACATGTTATTTCTTTTGGGTTTTGACTAGTGTGGGTTGAACCACGATCGTCCGCGCTAGTCTTTGTTGTATTTATTTACATTGTATATTATAATACATAAATTAGTACATGGTAGTTTCTGCCTTTTCGTTGTGTTATTCTATGTATCTGATGGGTAATATTTTCTTCTAAAGTTTAAGTCATGCCCCCTAAGAGATGAGTAGTGGTACAAGCTACCAGAATTACGAGGATAGGATGCAACCGGCGTACTAATTATAGGAGGACAATTCCATACGAATGGGATCCGTGTGAGGCTATAGAACATATGTCTAAGGTTGTAGTGAATAATATGTTGGTCTATAAGACTGTGTTAATGATAACGGCTAAGGAAGGGAATAAGGAACTATTATTGAGGAATGTCAAGACTAAACCAGTTTATCTGGATAGTAACAATAATGGAGAAGAATCATCCACGGCATCCAACAATTATTTGTTTGTTTAGTTTAGGCCGTTCCACTCTTATGGGCAACATGACTTAGTATTAATTTTGCGTTCATTTGGAAATTTGTCTACGCTAGTTTAAGCTAGACAATGAATTTATGTGTTTTGACTATGTTATTTTAATAAATGAATATCTGAACCTTTTGGTTGTATTGAGTGTGCTTAATTGGTAGATGTATGTGATATATGTTGTATTGATTCTTATAAGTGTCATCATAGGAGGGAGTGCATTGGGGAAAGGGTAATTGTATAAGTATGGTGGCCAACATAGTTATACAATTATCACAAGTTCAATGAATTTCTAAGTATGACTGTATGAAAGAGGGTTAATACATGCTTGTACTATGTATGATGGTAGGCGTATGTATGGAGTAGTATTTATACTACATGGAATGTGCTAGTAGTTATTAATGGGTGTCATGTCTTACTATAGAATGGTGAATATGCGCCATGGTTTCAGAAGTGGTGAAGGTGAATATCCCGACTTGGCTGCTCAGATTGCTGCTCAAATGGACAATATTATACCAACTATTGTGCAGCAAGTGACAAATAACCTGAACAACAATAACAACAGCGGTCAAGGAGGAGGTGGTAACAATGGCTACAACTATAATTCATTCGCATCTTGTGGTGCTAAGGAGTATGATGGAAAGGGTGGCGCAGTAGCACTTACCCAATCGTCTAAGAAGATGGAGAATGTGATCCAGATGAGTGGTTTTCTGCCAAATCAGAGAATCATGTATGTAACGGGTTCACTTATGGGGAAGGCTTTAACTTGGTGGAACACTAAAGTCTAAGCAAGAGGAAGAGTTGCGACAAATGCTATGGCTTGGAACGACTTTAAGGCTCTCCAAGCAATAAGATGGAGAAGATGGAGAATGAGTTTTGGGGACATGCCATGATTGGAGCGACTCATGCGGAGTACAAGGATCTCTTCCACGAGTTGGAAAAATTGGTTCCTCATTCGGTTACCCCTAAAGCGAACAAAATTAAGAGGTACATTGCTGGATTGCCTCCTCAGATCAAAGGAATGATCAAGGCTACTCAGCCTACCACGATACAACAGGCTATACTGACAGCAAGAATACTTACTCAAGAGGTTGTATCTAGTGGAACCTTGGGAAAATCGAGGGATAAAAGGAAGGAGCCAAAAGCTGAGAAACTGTCGGACACCAACTGGAAAAGTGTCAAGAAGGCGAAGGATGGAAGAAACTTTTCCATGAGGGCACTCTAAAATTCTAGTAATCTAAATAGCAATACCAACAATAACACACCTTGTAGGACCTGCTCTAGGTTCCATCCAAGAGGCACACCATGTGCTGTGTGTTATAATTGCCAGAAATCGAGGCACTTTGCTAGAGATTGTGGGGCGCCTAACCGGAGCGCAACGCCACTTCAGTTTGTAAGGATGAATGTAGCTGGAGAAAATTGCTTTGAGTGTGGAAAACCCAGGCATTTCAAGAGAGAGTGTCCTAGATTGGCTAGAACAACCAATCAGGGAAGAGGTCAGCTAGATTTGGAAGGGAATCGAGGAAATCAAGGCGGTGACAATCAGAAAAATGCTAACCGTAACCATGGAAACAATGGAAACTATGGGAATCGGAACTGGAATAACGAAGGGAATCAGAATAGGGGAAATCAGAATGGAGGCAGGGTTTACCTTGCAAATGCATTAGAGGCGGTTCAGGACCCGAATGTGGTGACAGGTACATTTTCTGTTAACAGTTACTATGCTACTATCCTTTTTGACTCTGAGGTTGATTTTAGCTTTGTGTCTTCCCAATTCGTACCTTTGTTAAATATGAGCCCTAGTGTAGCAAAACCTGGTTATGTGATTGAAATAGCTAGTGGTAAGCAAGAACAGGTAGATGAAGTATTTTTTATCTGTAACTTAGAGTTAGGAGATTCTAAGTTCACCATAGATTTAATCCCTCTAGGTCACAGAAGTTTTGATGTTATCGTTGGAATAGATTGGCTATCGAAGCATAAGGCTGAATTTGTATGCCATGAGAAAGTTGTTAGGATTCCCATAGGTGATAATAAGGTGATATACGTTTATTGGGTAAGAAGAGAGAAGATGACAAAATACCTTATGAATGCCAAGAATGACAAGCCACAAATCAAGAAGATTCGAATAGTAAGAGAGTTCATCGATGTATTCCCCGATGACTTGATGGGATTACCATCGATGAGACAAGTGGATTTTAAGATTGACTTAATACCTGGGCAACCCCCGTAGCTAAGTCACCGTATCATCTAGCGTCGTCCGAAATGCAAGAGTTAGCTGAGCAACTTAAGGAGCTGCAGGACAAGGGCTTTATTCGGCCTAGTTCTTCACCTTGGGGAGCACCGGTGTTGTTTGTGAAGAAGAAGGATGGATTGTTTCGGGCGTGTATCGATTATCGGGAGCTGAACAAGTTGACCATTAAGAACCGTTATCCTCTCCCGAGGATTGACAATTTATTTGATCAACTGCAAGGGGCGAGGTACTTCTCAAAGATTGACCATAGGTCAAGTTATCACCAACTAAGAGTCTGTGAGGAGGACATACCAAAGACCGCGTTCAGAATAAGGTATGGACACTTTGAATTCACTGTTATGCCATTTGGTTTAACCAACGCGCCAGCAGTGTTCATGGACCTAATGAACAGAGTGTGTAAACCATACCTAGACAAGTTTGTCATTGTCTTTATTGATGATGTAAAACCCGCATGCTTTTACCATGAATAGTACCATTAGTATCGTATGTACAAGATTTAAACTTTCCTTTTATACCATGAATACATTTCACGAATACAAATTACAAGAACTACGTACGTGTTATTACACGATAAGTGTTAAGTATGTATAAATGCACGATAATTATTATCAATAATAATTAAATCACGAACATGAAATCATGAACGTATGAATCACGAACGTATAATTATGTATTTACGTAATTATTATTAAGACTACGTACAAGTATTTATAATAACATGAATATTTAATAATAACGTAACGTAAATACGAGCACACGTAAATAATTAGAACACGGAAAAACTACGGGTTTCTGATACATTGGTTTTCTTGGGGTTCAGATTGATTCTCGGTATCTTCTCGAATTGATCACGGTTCAAAGTGGAATAGTTGTTCTTGGTTACTAAAAAGGGGTTGGTTTTCTAATCTACTTAAAAGGATTAAATGCGTAATGTGATAAAAATTTAAACCAAAAACAGTTAATAAAATAAAGCTCGAATTAAAATTAGACAATTAAACAGTAAATCAAAAGCAGTGAAGTAATCCTTACTGAAAACTACTTGATTCGGAATAATTAATGCTCATTCGGAATAACTTAACCAAAACTCTTCATACGGAATACAACCTTCATTCGGAACGTTTGGACAAAAGCTTCACTCGGAATATATTCCTTCATTCGGAACATATGTTCATTCGGAACAGAAGTTGATTCGGAAGAAAACTGATCCGGAATACTTAATCAAAAATCCTTTATTCGGAATATTCTAAAACACTGATTCGGAACATTCAAAAATAAACTAATTCGGAACTTGATTCGGAACTTTTAAAACTAAACTGATTCGGAACCTTTTCTAAAAAATCTGATTCGGAACTTTTAAAAATCTGATTCGGAAAAAAGTTGATTCGGAACTTTAAAAATAAACTCATTCGGAACTTTTCAAAATGAACTGACTCGGAACTTTCAAGTGAAACATTGATTCGGAACTTTTAGCTAAGATCCTTCATCCGGAACATTTGTATTCATTCGGAATCTGGGGAAACTCAAGAACACGAGAAACAGGGAGCTTAAGTGACACGATATTTAGCCAAAATCCACCAAGTTTTTAACCAAAACTTACCCCAATTTAACCACTAATCATCTATTAATCATAAACATCAAATCAAAACAGTAAAAACACAAAACCCACTTACTTTTGAAGATCAAAATCAACCAAATAAGAACTTTAAACTTTAAATCAAAAAAATGAAGATGAACAAGATTAATGGAAGGATTATATGAAATGATTAACGTTTAAACAATCAAGGAAAAAGATTAAGACTACAAGATTTGTGAAAACAAGAATGAAAATCACCAACACCTTAATGGTGTTGGTTTCCTTACGAAACAAAGAAAAAGGAAAAACTGGAAAACTAAAAACTAGATCAAAAAGTGTGAAGGTGAGTCCTATTTATAGGCCTAGTGGTTGGTTGGTGAGTGGGCTTTCTCCCTTTCTTCTTGTCTTCTCGTCTTTTCAGAAAAGTTGACGTTTTCGATTCTGATTCGGGATTTGTCGACGATTAAATTCAACTCGTCTTTTAATTTCTTCGTTTAATAGACTTGAGTTCCTTCGACATATGTAAATCTTCCATCTTTGGTCCTTTTCTTCGATAAATCTTCAAATAGGCCCATTGACTTCAAATCTTTTGCATCTCTCGGACAATAGACTTTGTCTTGAGTCTTTTTCTTCGATAAAACCCGTGCAATTCCCATGTTTTCTTCAATATTCATCCGGTTGACTCTGAAAACACAATAAACACAAAAACCACGCATAATTCCAAACAAATGATATTAAATACGCGTTTTGGTCTCGTTTTAGCCAGAAATAAGTGGTAAAAGGATGGGTGTTTTCACACCTATCAGTTTCCCTTGGTGGGCCCTACAAGTCGCGACAAGAAGGAGGAAGGGGGCCCAGCCTATTGGTTTGTACTAAATAAACAAATAATGAAAACATTACTCATTCACATAAGATTTGTAGAAAAATAAAAACCCTAATCCTTCTCCTTGCTCTCCTTGGCTGGCGGCTACATCAAGAGAAGAGGGTGGTTGGTTGATTTTGATTTAACAAATCATAAGAACGTGTTCGTGTATTCGTTCTCTATTTGTTCCACGTGTTTTGGTAATCCGAAAACCTTTCTTTTTAATTATTTTTATGTTTTTATGAACATGTGATCATGGTGGTTTTAAAAACAAGACTGAAACATGCTAAAAATCATGGTGGGGAAAATTAATTGGGATGTTTTCGGGTTTGGTGTTCGATCGCCACACAAACCGAGAGGCATGAGGCTCTCGGCGTCGTTGGTTCGTGTCACACCCTTAATTTGGCCCACGTGTACAATTACACGAGGATGTGACTATCATGACAACCAAGAGAGATAGATACAAGAATAACTAAGAAAAGTAATTTTTCATTCATAAAACATAAAGATAGAAAGTTGGTCCCAAAGAGAATTGTTTTACACATCATGATAACATAAATCGAGTTTCCAAATGTCATACATTTTAATCAAGTCTCAAAGATAAATCATGATAATTTTTATTAATCTCCATAGCACAACCACGTCACTCCTCCGCCTTGACACCTGAGAAAAACATTGCTAAAACGTCAACACAAAGGTCGGTGAGTTTATAGGTTTAAGTATAAGTAGTATGATGAACCATAAGATTTTAGTTAGGCAACCGGCAAATAATCTTATAACAAATAAAAGATTATCATCAAATAGCATACGTTCATGATATCCTACGTCTAAGCTCATGACACCGAAGCATTAACCGTACAAGCAACATAATATGAGAGCCCAAGCAAATACTACCCCAAAGTATTCGTAAGACCCCAAATGTATTTGTATCCAATTTGTTCACACAACCAACATTAGATAGGGAGGCCAATCCCAATAGATCTATCCATAACATTTGCGCTTACATAAAGTAATTAACGGTTCATGATAGTGGGCTAAAGCATCTAGGGGTATCGCTACTTAGACATCATGTAGGCACGTATGAGTTTTCCTGGTACTTATGTTCACCCGTAAAAACAAGCAATGTCCTCACCCCAAAGAGTTAAAAGCGATTAAAAGTGGGGCTATTAACTCACCTCGTAAATCAAGCAAATGGATGAAAATGCAAAGAAGCTCGAGAATACGACCACGTTATCCACGACCTAGTTAAGTATAAATATCGTGTTACGACGACTATAAATTCATAATGAAAATGCAAGTCTTCCTATTTGTGCTTGACCTTACGTTTTATTCACGGAAAACTTGAGACACGAATTTGTTAAGTTACTAGTGGGCTTAACATTTACAAGTTTATAACAATTTTAGTTTTGGGCTTATATAGGCACGGCCAAAACAAAGAGACCAATGCCAATAATGGCTCGGCCTAAAATTGATTTGTATGCCTAGTCCATAAGCTCATAAGCCCAAGTTTTGTTAGCCCAACCCACGAGGGGCGATAATAACAAGAGAGAATAGGGGAGAGTTATTAAACTCTTTGTCCCTCTCTGTCTGTCAAAACAACGCCACAAAATACCCACACATAGTTTTCATCGCCCTAACTTATCTCTCTCTCTCTGATAACTTAGTATTCATCCTTTTTATATCATCCTACAACAAAATAAAGCCAATATACTCATATCAATCCGTCCTAAATATCAAATCTAAGTGTTCTAGGTTCGGTTATGGTTCGAATGTCATGGGTTTTCATCTCTACATGTGTTTATTATGATTCTTGATGTGGTTTTCGTGTTATCCAAAGATGATTCTCGAAAAAGATAAGTTTAATTTCCATTTAGATCTTGCGTTTATATATAATTAATCATTGTTTCCTCTCATAAAAATAAGTTAATTTCGTCAATTAGACAGATTTAATAAATTAGGGTATCGGTCAATTTAGGGTTTTGTTCATACTTCGTTTTTAATCTAATTAATTGATTAATTCGTGCTTAGTCGTGATTAATTAGAGTTTTAATCGAATTGTAAAAATTAGGGTTTGGACAATTTGGGGGTTTTAGGCATTTGTATTTTTAGTCGTGTTTAAGGGTGTTTATAGAAGGATAATGGTATAAATTTCGTGTTGGATCGTAATTTGTTGATTATAGGGTTTGGCCTATTGGTGTCTTTTGCATTCAGTTGGCTAATTTGTTTCCTAATGGTGTTCAATGTTTAGTTTATCATGTTTCACATCAGTTTTGATTCAAAGAAATAATATAGTGGTTCGGCTATATATTCTAAGACATTTGCATTTGTTTTCCTAGGTCTTTGGTCAAGCACTTCTAAATGATATGAACATGGATGAAAAGAAAGATAGAAAAGACTCACAATGGAAGCTTTGGCTTTCGGCTTGGATGATTCAGACATAATGATGGAGTGGCTCGGCTGGAAAACTCAGTAGTCTTGTTCAAAATCAGATTTGGTTGTGGTGTAATATTAATTTGTGTTAAGGACTTGTGATTATAGACAATTTATTTAACCTTGTAACCATGGCATAGGGTTTCTACATTCTGGTTTTGGTATGCCTGTGAAGTACCCATTTTGGGTAAACTCAGCCTGTGTGCTTGATTTTTGTGGGTAGTGGGAACATATAATATGCAGGTTTGACTTTGGTTGACTAAACTTGTGTTCACAGCTTTGTTTCAATGAAAGTTTATTCATTCAACTTTTTTTTTCAGTTTTTAGTTTGTTTTGTACAGTCAATGCTAGTTTTGGCCCAAATGTGGTCAATTGGACCTCTTAGGCCCAATGAGTTTAGTTTAGTAGTATTCGGCCCAAGATAGGTTAAATCAAGATGATATGTGTTTTCAAACGTGTATACTTACAACAAAACTCACAATATGAAGTTAACTCATGAGACTTAGACAAACGTGGATATGGGTGTTCTCGAAAACGTGATAAGTATTCCATAACCGGCACATACCGTTAACAAGTAAAACGATTACAAATGAGCACGTCTTATTATAATAGACGCGAAAATGCAAGTTGTTACATTCACTCTCCCTAAAGAGGGCTTTGTCCGCAAAGCAAAACAAACGATACATTTTAAGTCGACAACACATTAGTAAACAAGTGAGGGTATTTCGCTTTGAATTGGTCCTCGCGTTCCCAAGTAAATTCGGGTCCTCTTCGTGCATTCCAACGCACTTTAACAATAGGTGTACGACTTTGTTTGAGTCGTTTAACTTCTCGTTCCATAATTTCGACGGGTTCTTCGACAAACACGAGTTTGTCGTTGAGTTAGATTTCGTCCATTTGTATAACGAGCCTTTCGTCGGATAGGCATTTCTTCATTGCAAATGTGGCAAACATTATGCACACGATTAAGTTCTTGAGGTAACTACAAACGATAGGCAACGTCACCAACGCACTGAATAATCTCGAACGATCCAATATATCGAGGGTTTAGCTTTCCTTGTTTACCAAAACGGATTACGCCTTTCCACGGTGCAACTTTCAACATTACTCGATCTCTGACTTTAAATTCCAACGGCTTTCGTCTTTTGTCCGCATAACACTTTTGTCGATCACGAGCCTTGATTTTTACGATTTTCTCCGTTGTTTCCTGAATGATTTCCGGACCAGTAAGTTGTGCATCACCAACTTCCGCCCAACAAATGGGTGAACGACACTTTCGACCATAAATCACTTCAAACGTTGCCGCTTTAATGCTAGTGTGGTAGCTATTTTTGTACGAAAACTCTACTAACGGTAAGTGTCGATCCCATCCGTTTCCAAACTCGATTGTGCATGCGCGAAGCATATCTTTTAACGTTTGGATGGTTCTTTCGCTTTGGCCATCCGTTTGAGGATGATAAGCCGTACTCATTTCCAATTGCGTTCCTAACGCTTCTTGGAGAGATTGCCAAAATCTTGAGCAATATTGACCGTCTCGGTCCGATATGATCGATATTGGTACGCCGTGCTTAGCAACGATTTCTTCAAGTATAACCGTGCCAATTGATCCATCTTGTCGTTTTCCTTCATAGGGAGAAAGTGTGCGGACTTCGTTAAACGATCAACGATGACCCAAATGGTGTCGTAACCCGCGGACGTTTTAGGAAGTTTGGTAATGAAGTCCATAGTAATTCTCTCCCATTTCCATTCCGGGTTCCTAGGTTGGACTAGTAATCTGGAAGGCTTTTGGTGTTCAACCTTAACTTTGGCGCAAGTTAGGCATTTTTCAACATAAGTCGCGATGCCGGCCTTCATGTTTGGCCACCAATAGAACATTTTCATGTCATGATACATTTTGTCCGATCCGGGGTGGATCGAATACTTGGACTTGTGTGATTCATGCATGATTAGAGCTCGAACATTACCGTAACGAGGTAACCAACTTCTATTGTCAAGACACAATGTTCCATCGGCACGTGAACGAGGTTCTTGGTGATCATTCCACCGGCTTTCTCTTTATCGATGTTTTATATCTTAATAGCTTCTCGTTGAGATTCTAAGATTTTTGCGGGTATGTTTAAACCAATAGTCATCACTAAGGATCGAACCCTTAGAGGTCATTCGCGAGGTTTTCTACTCAAAGCATCGGCTACAACATTAGCTTTTCTCGGGGTATAACGAATGTCACAATCGTAGTCCCCAAGTAGTTCGAACCAACGTCGTTGTCTCATGTTGAGTTCTTTTTGGTCCAAGATATGTTGAAGGCTTTTGTGATCAGTGTAAACTACACACTTAGTACCGTATAGGTAGTGTCTCCAAATTTTGAGAGCAAAGACAACCGCGCCTAGCTCCAAATCGTGAGTAGTGTAGTTTTCTTCGTTCGGTTTTAGTTGTCGAGATGCGTAAGCAATGACCTTTTTCCTTTGCATGAGAACCGCGCCTAGACCTTTAATCGAAGCATCACAATATACTTTAAAGTCTTCACTACCCTCGGGTAGTGCGAGAATGGGCGCGTCACAAAATTTTTGTTTGAGAGTTTGGAAAGAAGTTTCTTGGTCGTCTCCCCAAATAAACTTCTTGTTCTTTTGAGTCAATTCCGTCATAGACTTAGCGATTTTCGAAAATCCTTCGATAAATCGTCTATAATAACCGGCAAGTCCAAGGAATTGGCGAATCTCCGTAGGAGTCATAGGAGTCGCCCAATCATTTACCGCTTCGATCTTAGCGGGATCCACATGGATACCACTACTATCGATTACGTGTCTAAGGAATTGTACCGTGTGAATCCAAAATTCACACTTCGAAAATTTGGTGTATAATTGTTCTTGTTTCAACAATTCCAAAATTTTATTTAGATGTTCCTCGTGTTCTTCTTTACTAGGAGAGTAGATAAGGATATCGTCAATAAAAACGATCACGAACTTGTCCAAATAAGGTTTACACACGCGGTTCATAAGGTCCATGAATACCGCGGGTGCATTGGTAACCCAAATGGCATGACTTGAAATTCAAAATGACCGTATCAGGTTCGAAACGTCGTCTTGGAAATGTCTTCTTCTCGAACTCTAAGTTGATGATAACCCGACCTAAGGTCAATCTTGGAATAAATGCTCGAACCTTGAAGTTGATCAAACAAATCATCGGTTCATGGTAAACGGTAACAATTCTGTATAGTGAGTTTGTTCAATTCGCGATAATCGATGCACATACGGAACGATCTGTCTTTCTTTTTCACAAATAAAACCGGGGCTCTCCTGTTGAGAATAAAATGAAGCCAAGACACTTAGACGTTGATAATAACTGGATTTTATTTAGTTATAAAAAGTTATCGTCCGATCTTTTCGAATTGATTACCGGTTAAAAGTGCGACTCAGTCGCTCTTGGTGGAAAAATAAATGGTTTGGTTATCTATTTTTAAACTAAAAGTAAATATGAAAATGTCGTTGAGTAAAATAAAAGCTTTAAAAATTAAACTAAAAATTACTAGAAAACTTTGTAAAAACAAGAAATTAAACCCGTCAGAATCCCAGGTCGGAGTCCCGTCGGAATACAGTGATCGGAATGTTATCGGAATACATAAAATGAATGTGATCAGAATGTGTCAATCGGAATGCAATCGGAATGTTATTGATCGGAATATACCCAATCGGAATAACAAAACCCCTTTCTGATCCTTTGATCGGAATATAAGGGTGGCTTGTCGGAATATACTAAACCCTATTCCGATCCTTGTGGTCGGAATATAAATGAACCTGATCGGTTAAAGAACTCTGGTCGGAATACACAATCGGAAAGTAAAAGGAAACCAAAACCCTTCTCCGATCCTAAGATCGGAATAAATGAAGCTGATCGGAATACTTGTCGGAATGGGGAAACCCCTTTCCGATGGTAATTGAATTCGAAATAAGCCAAGATTTTAAGCTACTTTGATAAGCTCAAACCAAGACTTAACCAAATCAATAATAAGCCGAACTAATAAGTATAAAATAAGAATTTTTTAAACTTTAAACAAGCAAAACTTTTAATTCAAACCATAAAAAGATGAAACTTTTAAGAAAAATGAAAAGTAAATAAGTTAAACACAAACTAAGCCAATAAGCATGAAAATCTCAAAGCTTAATCCGTATAAAAACTTAAAGATGAATAAAAAGATAAACTTTTTAATCACATAAACATCAAGATTAAACTAAATCAAAAATGATAACGAATCAAAAGTAAATAAAATCAAGAAAGGTAGAAGAAGATTAAAGATAAAAAGCTTAACTTGAACTTGTAGATAAAGATTCAAAGATACAAGATTTAATTAAAGCTTAAACATAAAAGGAAGGAAAAGATGAAGTTCTAGTGAGAGAAAGTTAAACACTTTCTCTCTCTAAAAATAATACTAAAGAAAGAAAAATAAACTAGCTAACACCCTCCTAATGTGTCATTAGGACGGTATTTATAGGAGATGGGGAGGTGCATGTGCTTCCTTCTTTCTTCCTTTCTTCTCAACTCGATTTAAATTCTTTGTCTTTCTCGACGTCGTCTCGGGATTTGTTGATGTAAATTGAACTCGTCTTCTAATTTTCTTCTATAACTAGACTTGAGTTCTTCGACTTCATTAAACTTCCGTCTTTAGACTTTTTCTTCGATAAATCTTCAGAATAGGCCTTGGACTTCCGTTCTTTTTGCACTCTTGATCTTTTGACTTTGTCTTTTCTCGTTTTCTTCGATAAAAGCCCGTGAAAGCCCGTGTTTTCTTCCTTTTTCATCTTTTGGTCCTAAAACACAATAAAAACACAAACCACGCATAATTCCGACTTTTACGACATAAAATACACGTTTTGGTCTTGTTATTATTGGAAATAAGTGGTAAAAGGATAAGTGTTATTGATCCATGGTAAATGGTAACGATTCTTTATAGTGAGTTTGTTCAATTCGCGATAATCGATGCACATACGGAACAATCTGTCTTTCTTTTTCACAAATAAAACCGGGGCTCCCCTGTTGTGAATAAAATGAAGCCAAGACACTTAGACGCTGACAAGAGTAAATTGGACGTTGATAGGAAGAAATCAAGCATTGTCAAGACAAGCGTTGACAGGAAGAAGTCAAGCGTTGATAAGAAGAAGTCAAGCACTGATAGGATACTTAGTCTACACGTTTTATGTTTCTAGTAAAGATATGTTCGACAATGTATTTCTTATGTTTATATTTACCTAAAATAGCTGATAGTAGACTCTTGTACAAGGTTCCTTAATCTATAAAAGGAGGCGTTTAGGTTTAGTTCAATATATGTTGTTACACTTTCATTGTACGCAAGTTCGATTAATCAATCAAAGTGAAAGTTTGATTTATCCTGTTTGTGTGTTCTTGATTAAGTCTTAATTCCGCATAATACTTAGATTGTTTCATATACAACAAAGTTTCTTTAAGTGTTTAACTTGATTCATTCTCGTTTACACAAACTAAATCGATCTAAGTTTTGGATCAACAAGTGGTATCAGAGCTTGTTGAGGAACTTTGATCTAAAGAACACAAAACCCTAAAAACCCTAAATCGTCAAAAACCCTAATTTTTCAAGAAAACCTAAAAACCAGACAACATGTCTACTCCAGAGTTGACCTCCTCCTCAAGCCATAACCTGAAAATCCCCATGCTAGACCCTGACAACTTTGAGCTATGGAAGTTTAATTTTGAGCAGTACCTTCAAATCCATGACCACACCCTATGGGAAATTATTGAATATGGAAACACATTCGATAAAGTTGCCAAGATTCAAGCTGCTATTACTTTAAGTTCCACTCCAGGCTCAAGTGAGGAGAATCGAAAAGAAAAACCTACAGATGGGAGAGCTGTCTCAACTGAGGACACTGCAAAGAGAAGGAATGACATGAAAACTCTAAGTATTCTCAAACTTTCTTTGGGACCAGCCAATAAACAAAAATATAGAGGCTTTGAGTCTACAAAAGAGCTATGGGCAGCCCTTCAAGTCACTTATGGTGGTAATGATGATACTGCCTCAAAGAAAAAGAAGCAACTCTTGCATGAGTAAGCTGGGTTCAAAGCTCTTCCCAATGAAAACTAAGTGGGGTGAGAAGCAGACTTCTTGACATTACAAGCAAATTGTCGTTTATGGGAACAGTGCATGATGATGCTGATATCATTAGCACTTTCCTTAAAAGTCTTGGTGATGCATGGAAGATTGAAGCAAGGTCTATAATTGCCACTAATGCTCACAAAAGTTCCACTTTTGATGACGTCTACAATAAACTGAAGATTGTAGAGAATGAAATCCTTTTGGATCAAGGAAGAAAATCTACCAATGGAAACATGGCCTTCTTCTCACATAGTGAAGGTCAATTTTATCAAAGGGATTCATACGTGCACCCCATTACTGGATCACCTTGTGTCAACGTTGGCTCAAGCTTTGTCAGCGCCCCACATTTAGACGATGACACATACAATGTTAACTCACCAAGAATTAAGCATGCTGGTATTGATCTAGATACAGTGTGTGCATACATTGCTTCATTGCCCAATGGTTCAGTGATTACATATGAGGACCTTGAGCAGATTAGTGATGAGCATTTGGAGGAGATGGACATAAAGTGGAATATGGCACTTGCAAGCATAAGGGCCAATAGGTGGAATAGGATATTTAGGAAGAAGATGACCTTTAATGATAAAGACACTGCTGGGTTTGATAAATCCAAGGTTGAGTGTTACAATTGTCATAGAATGGGCCATTTTATGAGAGAACGCAGATTTCCAAGAAGATCTGATGCTGGAAATCCTTCAAGCTAAATCATCAATGTTGAAGATACAAAGGCTATGGTTGCCATGCAAGAGATTGATGGTGTTGGCTGGGACTGGAGCTTTTTGGCCAAAGATGTGGAAGAGAACAAAGCCTTGGTCGTAGAGAAGAAGAAAGATGAGCATGTTCACTATGCTCTCATGGCACATTCTTCATCTTCATCAGACAATGAGGTATACGATGATGCATTTTGTAGTAAAGGTTGTCGTTTAAACACTAAAAAACTTAACAAATAAATTTTAAAGTTAAAATCAGATGTTTTTTTTATGAAAAATGCAACTTATCTAGCTATCAACTTGCACTTGTTCAAACTGAAAAGACTGTGGCTGAATGTAAGAAAATGGAGCTTGACCTAAAAGATCAAATCAATGTTTTGACTCATGACCTCAATGCTAGTGTTGAGGTAAGGGACATCTTGGAGAGATCTAATGGTGTTATACAAGCTAAGTTAGATGAGGCCATCAAAAACAAAGATAATGTAGATCTTAAAAATCAAAGATTTGA
This sequence comes from Glebionis coronaria, assembly GCA_025667525.1. Lineage (NCBI taxonomy): Eukaryota > Viridiplantae > Streptophyta > Magnoliopsida > Asterales > Asteraceae > Glebionis > Glebionis coronaria. The sequence continues at coordinate 47,236 of JANFOE010002015.1, forward strand.
TAAAGCTTCTCAAACCCTAGAAAAATGTGTTAGTGAACAAAAGGATTCTAGGGATATGACTGGGATTGGGATGAATGAGTATGCTGGTGTTCCACCACCTGCTGGGAACTTCTATGGTGTCCTTAGAAAGGATTTTTCTTAGACTGGTATTCCAGAACTCTAAGAAAAGGAATTTATTCCTCCACCAAGAGTTCTTACTCCAGTAGAGGAATATAAGCAAAAATTGACTGATTTGGCCTAATGGAAGAAAGCCAATCCCACCTTGTTTGTTAAAGGTGGCATGCTTAGTGAAAGCCCAAATGATTCCACACCCATAAAAGTGACTAACCCTACTACTGGAAAGACTGGTGACCTTGGCTTAAACGTTGATAGAAAACCTAGTATTAAATATGCAGAAATGAATAGAAAACCTAGGTCACCAAAGAGTCAAGTCAGTGATAATGGGACAGTTTCGTTTCATCTAGACCTACAGTTATGTCTAGAAAAGCTTGTTATATTTGTGGGAGTTTTTCACATTGGCTTATTAGTGTGTCAATGCTTCAAAAGTCAACGCTGATAGAAAGTCAACCATAGTCAAACCCAGACCTTTTGCCCAACAAAGTCCAAAAGTCATTAAACCAGCTCCATTCTATACTAGAGGGTCTACTACTTATGGACAAAGGCCTTTTGAAAAGACAAATACATGGTCTAATAGACAATGGGTTCCTGTAGCAAACCCTAGGTTTGACGCTGACAAGGGCAATTTCAGCGTTGTCAAGAACAATTTTAACGCTGACAGGAATGTTTCCAATGCCGTTAGACCAAGTAATGCCAAATACTTGCAACCAAAGGGAAAGGGGTCTAAAGCTTCTTCTAGCTTAACTTGGAGACCCAAACAAGACCAAAACCCTAATTCAGATGGGATTTCTATGACCTGTAACAGATTTCATTATATTTCAAAGGTCATAACTAAACCAACTGGGGTTAACTAGGTGTTCAATCCTAAAAGGGATGAACAAGGGGTTATCATAAGGATTAAGTTTGTTCTTGTTGAACAACCAAATGAATCCAAGTCTGCTCAGGCTTGGGTTCCCAAAGAAAACAAATTTGTTTTCTTTATGTGCAGGGCATTCAAAAGCAGGTTAATGATCATGGCTATTGGGATAGTGGATACTCTAGGCACATGACGGGGAAGGAAGACTATTTGACCAACTTTACCCCCATTAAGGATGGTGACAAAGTGTACTTTGGAGGAGGATATGGAACTATTACTGGCAAAGGCACTCTTATCACCAACAGTTTGCGTTTTGAGAACGTATTTCTGGTAAAAGAACTTGATTATAATTTGTTTAGTGTATCACAAGTTTGTGATAACAAAAATAAGGTTCTTTTCACTGATACTGAATGCTTGGTGTTAAGCAAAGATTTTAAAATACCTGATGAGAAATTCATTGATTATAGAACACCTAGGCATAAGGACAGTTATAATATGAATCTTAATGGAATTAGGATGAATAATAATCTGTCATGTCTATATGCTAAGGCTTCAGTTGATGGGAGTAATCTTTGGCACAGAAGGTTAGGGCACATAAACTTTAAGAACATAAATAGACTTGTGAGGCATGGTTTAGTTGATGGTTTACCTGAAAATGCTTTTCACAATGACCACTCCTGTGTTGCATGCCTTAAAGGCAAGCAGCACAAAGTCTCCTTTAAGTCTAAACTGGTGCACTCTAGTTCTAAACCACTTCACTTACTGCATATGGACTTGTTTGGTCCAACTAATATAGAAAGTTTAAATGGTAAATCTTTTTGTTTTGTCATAACTGATGATTTTTCAAAATTTACTTAGACTTTCTTTTTGGATTTGAAAAGTGAAACTGCTACTGTTTTGATTAACTTTATTACCCAAATTGAAAAGAAAACTGGGAATGAGGTTAAGGTACTTAGAAGTGATAATGGTGGTGAATTTAGAAATAAGCTTTTAGATGACTTATGTGTCAAGAAATGGATTACTAGGCAGTTTAGTATAGCTAGAACCCCACAACAAAATGGGGTGGCTGAAAGGAAGAATAGAACACTCATAGAAGCAGCTACGACAATGTTGGCTGATGCTCACTTTCCCATTGCATTTTGGGCTGAGGCTGTGAATACATCCTGATATGTTTAAAATAGGGCATTGATCAACAAAATCCACAATAAGACAACTTATGAGCTATTTTGGAGTAGGAAACCTAATATTGGTTTTCTTAAACCCTTTGGATGTCATGTAGTTGTATTAGATACTAGTGATGCCTTAGGAAAGCTTAGTGCTAAAGGTGATGAAGACTATTTTATGGGCTATTTAGTACAAAGTTGATGATATAGGGTTTTTATGAAGAGAGAAAAACGTATACTTGAAAAGGTACATGTTAGGTTTTAAGAAAGTAAACCTAGTGATCCTGAGAGTGGACCAAACTGGTTATTTTACTTGGAACCTTTATCTAGAACCTTGAACTATATGCTTGTTACTAATCCAGACATTGTGAAAGAAAATTCAAGTGTTCAGGAAGAACCAGTTGTTGAAATTTCAGGTATATAGGTTGATAAGGAGGTAGGATCACATGCAGCCAAATCAGCTCCCATACTTCAGTATGTTACCATCCCTATTTGGACAGATGGATTTGTTGCTGCTGCTGCTGTTGGAAAGGCAAAGGATGGTCCACAAGAGAAACCAGTTGATGACAACATGCATGAATCTTCAAGCGCTGACAAAGGAAAATCTGGCGCTGATAGGCCAAAATCAGGCGTTGTGGCTCAAACGTTGACAACCCTAATTCAGGCGTTGACAACACTTTTGACCATTTATTCTCTTCCAATGTTTTTGAACAAGGTGAATCTTCAATAGTACATGAAGAGGTTCATCCAGGTGATGATGGACGAGAATTTGAAGATGATATTGGCAATTTGGAGACTGAAATTGAAGACAACACAATTATTGAAGGAGGAGTGCTTACATCTACTATCAAGAATCACCCTTCTTCTCTAATTATTGGTGATGTGATGTCTCCTATACAAACTAGAAGGTCTCATCAGAATCATGGAGGATTTATTGCCAATATCCACAAGAAGGTTGATACCCCTCTTGTTCAGGCATGTGTGTTTGCTTGTTTTCTGTCACAACAGGAACCCAAGAAGATATTTGATGCTCTCAAAGAACCAAGTTGGGTGGAAGTAATGCAAGATGAGCTTCACCAATTTGCTATTCAAGATGTTTGGGAGCTAGTTGATTGTCCCTGATATGTCATACCTATAGGGACATGATGGGTTCTTAGAAACAAAAAGGATGAGAGAGGAATTGTGTTTAGAAACAAGGCATGTTTAGTTGCTCAAGGCTATACACAAGAGGAAGGGATAGATTATGAAGAGGTTTTTGCACCTGTTGCAAGGATTGAAGCAATAAGGATTTTCCTAGCCTATGCTTCTTGCATGGGCTTCACAGTTTATCAAATGGATGTGAAGAGTGCTTTTCTTTATGACACAATTGCATAGGAGGTTTATGTAATGCATCCTCCTGGTTTTGAAGATTCTGAACATCCAGACAAGGTGTATAGAGTGAAGAAAGCAATGTATGGACTTCATCAATCCTTAAGAGCTTGGTATGGCACATTGTCCACCTATCTGGTGGAAAATGGATTTAAGAGGGGCACCATAGATCAGACTTTGTTTACCAAGAAGACTGGAAAGGACTTCTTACTTTTTCAGGTCTATGTGGATGATATCATCTTTGGCTCTTCAAGTCCAAAAATGAGTGAAGACTTTTCTAAGGTCATGACAGACAAGTTCAAGATGAGTGCAATGGGAGAGATGAACTTCTTTCTAGGGTTACAATTTCAGCAGAAAGAAGATGGTATCTTCATCTCTCAAGACAAATATGTAGCAGAGATCTTGAAGAAGTTTGGCTTTTCACTACATGAAAAACGGGCTAGCACACCCATGGATAAGGAACACCCTTGGGGAAAGGTTGTAGATGGAAAAGAGGTTGATGTTAGGCATTATAGGTCAATGATTGGTTCATTGATGTATCTTACAGCTTCTAGACCTGACATTATGTTTGCTGTGTGTGCACGTGCATGTCATCAAGTGAATACCAAAGAGTGTCATCTTCATGCGGTCAAGAGGATTTTTAGATGCCTTAGGTGTTATCCCACCTTGGGATTATGGTATCCAAAGGATTCTCCATTGGAGCTTATTGCATATTCAGACAGTGATTATGGAGGTGACAAGTTTGATAGAAAATCCACAACTGGTGGATGCCAATTTCTTGGGAGTAGGTTGATATATTGGCAATGCAAGAAACTAACAGTGGTGGCCAACTCTACAACTGAAGCAGAATATGTAGCTGCAGCTGCTTGTTGTGGATAAGTCTTATGGATTCAGAACCAGCTGTTGGATTATGGGGTATAATTTCATGCATACCAAGATTTTTGTAGACAATAACAGTACTTTATGCATTATTAAAAATCCTGTACATCATTCTAAAACAAAACACATAGAAATTCGACATCATTTTATAAGAGATTGTTTAGAAAAAGGTTTAATACAACCAGATAGGGTTGACACAGAAGAAAATGTGGCAGATTTGTTAACTAAACCTTTTGATACTGGGAGATTTCAATACTTGGTAACAAATATTGGAATGATCAATCTTACCTAATATGTGTTTTTGGGACTTTTTGTAAAAGTAAGTACAGGATATGTATTGTTATTGGTCTTTGTACAAAATTAGGTTTTCCACTTTATTTGTCTAACGTTGACAAAGGTTATTTTAACGCTGATAAGTGTTAAATTGACGTTGATAGCAATATGTTAGTTTTGTGGTTTTTGATCTAATTATGCAGGCATTGTTAGCATTGTACAAATAGAAACATAGTTGCTTATGGATCCTTGGAGTTTACTTGGAGCATGATCAATTTTATGGATGATGGTTGGAATATTCATATTCCTATCTTGACATAAATTTTTATTACATGTATTTTATTTTGCAACTTGTATATCTTATTTTAAGGGGAGGTTTAGGAAACCTTTAGGACTTTTTGGGTATTCATATAATACTCTTATCATAATTCTAGATTGTGTCCACTGGTGAGTACGAGTTAGTTTACTAAATTGTGAGGCACTGTAGCATGCAAATTTGATATACTTTGCACGCTGCCAAGAATTTTTGACCTAGAATGGGATGTGGTCTGTTGGGAGACTTGAGTATGATTTTTGTTGGGCTTACCTGGGAAGTTACAAAGGATTTTATAAGATAACTTCATTGTTAAGAACTATGGTTAGCAAGGGATACTTGAGGACAATTATGTGTATCTTGCTTAAGCAAGTGTGCATGATTGGGCAGTGCTTGCCACCCTATGGTAACTTTCAGTCTATAGGTTATCTTCACTAGGATAAATTACTTTGTTAAGATCCTTTTCTTTTTTATTATTTTTATTTTTGGATGCTGACAGTTTTATTTCCAAACATTGTTAGAACCAATTTTGACGTTGACATGGCAAATTCCAACGTTGACAAGAATATAGCCGTTGGGCGTTGTTAAGTTATTTTTGACCGTTGATAAACATTGGGTCCTACCCAGTTGTTATTTTTGACAAAAATTTGGGCCGTAATTTTAGGAGTTGGTAACTTTTTATTAATGCACAAGATAAGTTATATATTTTTAAGATTTTAATCATTATATTTTTGAAAATAACTGCTTCATCTTTGACCAATCACATGTTTTCACCTCTCCTATATATTTGTCTCATTCCTTTGAAATCGGGTAACTGCTTATTCTTGTCTAACTAAATTTTTATAAACCTTCATCTTTCATAACATTTATCATAGTTTTTTACATCAATGGCGCCTAAGTTTAAACCAAGAGACTTGGAGTTGGGGTTCAGAAGTCAGCATAACATGGTTGCTTATTTAGAAGCTGATGATGCTCTATTTCCCCAATATACTCAGATGGTGGAGTATTTAAATGCATCCCCCTTAAGGTATGCACTTTCTCATGCTCCTCTTATCCCTGTCACACATATTAAACAGTTTTGGAATACAGTCACTTCCTCAACAATTAATAATGTGACTACATTGACTGCTACAGTCCATGGGCTTCCATGGGTGGTTACTGAAGCATTGGTTCGCCAAGCTTTTCATCTTACTGATGCAGATGGTATAACCACCCTACCTATTGGTGAGCTAGAACAAGGACTCCAAGCTTTGGGTTATCCTTTGCCAGAAGATGGCCATTTAAATAAATATACAAAACATGAATTTCTCCCAACTTGGAAGTACTTGATACATGTCATTCTTCAATGTTTGAGTCCCAAATGTACTGCACACAATGAAATTAATAGATCAACTGGGAGTGCCATTGTGTGTAATGCTACTGGGTAAAAATATAATTTTTCAAAAATGATTTTCGATGGCATGTGTTATAACAAGGGTAGTAAGATGACTCTTGCTTACCCAAGGTTTTTACAAATGGTTTTTGATGAACAAAGATATTGCAATAGGGATCACAATGATTTTTATACGATCCCTGTTCAAAAGAAAGCACTTTTTGGAAAGATGGATTCACCACCTCACAGAGACTTACCCCTTACCAAAGCTATGTTTGCTGTTATTGCAGCAGCACAACCACAACAAAACCCTCAACCACAATCAGACCCATTACCTGACCAACCACCATCACCCCAACAAATAGACATTGACCAAGAACCCTTCAATGCTGACACGTTAAATGTTGGCGTTGACATTCCAAATCGAAACGCTGATACACTTTTACAACAAACCCAAACACCCCTTAACCTCCACACAGACACCCAATCCACATCATCTTCTACACCCCCTAACTTTAGGTTGGAAAAATGCCCAAGGACTACTGGAGTGTTCTCCTCTAGTGGTCCTAGCCATGTTGTAGAGAGAACCACCACCACAAGTGTGGTTGGTGACATGGGTGGGGCTAGGACTATTGGTACTAGCTTAGATGCAGGCCAAGCCAGTCTTAACATCATTAAGACCCCATTCATGCCCCATGACTCTACTTTGGGACGTCAAATTCCCACTCTAGAGGAGGGCAGATTGGAACCTTACACATTGTTGGAATTGACGGCTGTATGCATTAGCTTGCAAAAGCAAAATGCAGACCTTGTACATACTGTCTCTACGCAAGGCCTTGAACTCAAGCAAATGAGGGAGAGGATTGTTGTTTTGGAAGCTGCTGAGACTAGGAGAAGGCAGACAATAGTCCTTTCTTCAGGAGAGGATTCTTACAAAGGGGAGGAAGCTGCTGAGCCATTTAATTTAAGTGACAAAGGCTCAGGTGGTTCTATTGGTGTAGAGATGGCTGAAGCTTTGACCAGCTTGAAGGAGAGGCCAGTTATTGATGTTTCACTGGCAACTCCAACAAAGATATCATTTATGGAGATGCTGGAACCGGTTTTTAAGCCACGCGCTGACAAGAGTAAGTTGAGTGTTGACAAGCAGGTTTTTGACGCTGACAAGCTAAACGCTGATAGGAGTAAGTTAGGCATTGACAAGCAGGTTTTTGACGTTGATAGACCTGTAGATATGGTTGATGTATCCCAGTTATCAGCTATCATCAAGAATGTGTCTACACATGTACCATCATCATCTTTACCCACTGTTGATACATTAGATAAAGGTAAAGGGATTATGGTAGAAACAGTAGTTTCCAAGGATGCAGCCCAAGTAAAGGTTGATTCCATGTTGGCTGCACAACTTGAGAAAGAGGAGGGGATGAAGGAAACTGCTATTGAGAGTAAGGAAGGCAGTGATGATAAGGGTACAGACTCAAGTGTAATGATTATTGAAGAACCAGAGAGACTTGAATATGGTGATGAGTTGGCAAAGGAAAACATTGTAGAGTTGAAATGTCAGGTGGATTATGAGATGCCTGAAGTTGCTCAGATGTACTTTGCATGGTAGAATAAGGTAATAGAGAATCCAGACATGACGTTATCAGATCAAATTTGGGGTTTGGAGATTCTACTAAGAGTTCAAAGGGATTGCAAGGTGATTCTGAAGTATAAAGCTAGCAAAGTTCTTTCACAGACTAAGAAGGATAGAAGGGAGCTCTACTACATGTTTCTCAGATGTCATCAAGGAGGTTGGACTTTTAAGAAGTTACAGGGATTGTCTTTTGATGAGTTAGAATATAAAGCTTATCCTATATGGGCAAGTGTTCAAGAGCAGAACACTATCAGGCTTCTTTCAGATGAAAGAAAGGAAGAACTTGCAGAAGAGATGCAGATCCAACAGGCTTTGGTTACACCAAGACCATTGAAGAAGGGAGTTCCACTTGAGTTCCTAGAGAAAATGGATAGAGTGAATCCTAGTGAAGCTGTTATTAGAAGGAGTATTAAGCTCTCACCTTTGGAAGCTTCACATATGGTAGAGGTGTTACCTCATGATTCCAGATCCCTATTGTTCACTATGAGGAAGATGTAAGTGGGTTTTGGATGATTGGCAGATATGGGAAAGAGGTACATACTTTCACTACTCTTTGTCTTTGTTTTCAAGCCTGGATAGGAAAGACTTGGCAGACCTTTGGAGGTTGATGCAGGCCAAGTATGAGACTGAAGAACCTACTTCAGTCAATGAAATAAAGATTTGGTCAACATTCAAGAGGATGTGTGAGCCAAATGATGAGGATCCAGTATGGAAGGATCTTGATGATGTTAGTGGACTTTAATGGCATCTACATTCAATAGCTAGTGTGTATCATTTGAGTACTACAAAATTTTCTGAGTATCTTCTTGTGGATGCTGAATATCCTATGTCCAAATAAGTTTTGAAGAAAATGGTGTCAACACAGCTGGAGATGGATTACAGAAGTTACGTTGGCAAAGATTTGATTAGGAGGCCTTTAGGTTTAGTTCAATATATGTTGTTACACTTTCATTGTACGCAAGTTCGATTAATCAATGAAAGTGAAAGTTTGATTTATCTTGTTTGTGTGTTCTTGATTAATTATTAATTCCGCTCAATACATAGATTGTTTCATATACAACAAAGTTTCTCTCAGTGTTTAACTTGATTCATTCTCGTTTACACAAGCTAAATCGATCTAAGTTTGGGATCAACATCACCAAGGCGAGGAACTCGGTCTTATGAATCCTTTTGTCGGTAAGCTCTTTTAGTTGATCGGCTAATTCCTTCATTTCGGCGGGCGCTAGTCGATAAGGTGCTCTTGCAACGGGTGCAGCTCCAGGATTTAGTTCGATGTGAAATTCTACTTGACGAACTGGAGGTAATCCGGGTAAGTCTTCGGGAAAAACATCGGGAAAATCACAAAAAGTTGGAACGTCTTCAATTTTCTTCTCCTTTGGTTCGGCTTCGTTTTTACTAGTAACTTGAATAAGGAAAATAGGACGACCTTCTTCGATGTACTTTTGAGTTTTAGTACATGAGATGACATTTAAACTAGCCCGTCTTTTCGCACCGTTCTTTTCACCGAGGAATGTTAAGGTTCGGATTCCGTAGGGAATACTGACTTGTTTTTCGTGGCAAATTATCTTCGCATGGTACTTGGATAGCCAATCCATACCAACGATAACGAAAAATCTTCCAAGTTCGATAGGTAAAAGTTCGACGATGAAAGGAATATTTTGGAGGCTTAAGGTACAACCCTTAAGTACGGTGTTTGTAGTGATCGATTTACCATCGACTAATTCCACATTATAGTCGTCATCTAACGGGGTAGGGTTCACATTTAATAGTTCACTAAATGCAATGGATGTAAAACTTCTATCGGCACCGGAATCAACTAATACAGAAGCATAGATGTTATTGATAAGGAACGTACCGTTGACCACGTTGTTGTCTTGGATGGCCGCTTCGGCACATAAGGCGTACACGCGTCCCGGTGCTCCCGTTTGATTCCCATTGTTTCGACCATTCGGATTTCCATGGTTTTGACGAGGTTGTCGACGAGCTTGGTTGTTGTTGCCTCATATTTGGTTTCCTCAGCCTTGAGTGGTAGCTTTAGGACACCTATTCTTAAAGTGACGTTTTTCGCCACAACCATAGCAAGTGACATCCGCGTATTGAGCATTTGGAGTGATAGGAGTCCGTTGGTTCGTGGGCTTCGGCGCACTATGACAATCCTTGGCGAAGTGACCGGGTTTCCCACAATTGTGACACGTGCCTCCACATGCACCATTGTGGTGTTTACCACAGTTACCACAAAACGGTAGCTTTCCTTGGTAACCGGATCCACCGTTCATATTGAACACTTTGACCACATCTTGGCGTTTGTTAGGGTGGTCACCATGATTTGGGCCATGGTTTCCTTCCCATTTCGGTTGATTATCACCACTTTCCAAGGTGACGGAGTCCATCAAACCATCCGCCATTTCAATGGCTTCATTCAAATCATTGGGTTTTGAAGATATGACATCTCCTCGGATTGAAGGTGGTAGTCCAACGATGAATCTTTCCACAGCTCGTGTCTCATTTGGTATCATTTCGGGACACATCAATCTCAACTCTTGGAATCGTTGAGTGTAAGCCATCAAGTTAACTCCATGTACACGGAGGTTCCACAAATCGGCTTCCAATCTTTTCATTTCATTCCTAGGGCAATACTTTTTGAGAAGTATTCCCTTGAAATGAGCCCACGGAGTAGCATTGGTCGCTTCCATGCCTATGGCTTTCACTTGAATATTCCACCAAGTCAATGCACCATCAACCAAGGTGCTAGAGCTAAACTTAACTTTGTCACCCTCGGCGACATTGCTCACGCTAAATTGAGATTCAAGTCTCTCAATCCATCGTGCAAGGCCCACAGCGCCTCCGGTGCCATTAAAAGTGCTAGTAAAGCATGAACGAAATTCCTTGTACGAGCACGTACGATTAGGGGGTATCAGAGTTGGCACTTGATTCGTTTCTTCTTGCGTGCTTGGATTAGTCTCATTGGCGGCAAGGGCAACAACTCCATCGGCTATCATTTGGCTCAACACCGATGGGTCAATAGTGATGGGTGAGCCGGAGTCGGGTCGACTATATTCTTGCGGGTTTTTGGTGCCATAGTCCTATAACCGTAACAAGGTTCATGGTAAGGTTAGTATCACAAGTTCATGGCTAGAGAGTACAAGTATGTCACAAAACACAATATAGCAACCAATGTTGTGATAATCAACAAGTTATGTAGTGCACAAAATAGTTCATTCCATGATAAAAATAGAAAGTACAAAGAAGTCGCCACATAGTCTTGGGAGTTTTAAAGATTACAATCACATGAAAGGGAAAATTTAGAATGACGTGCACATAAGTAAGCTAAACATAGCTCTAGTAGAAACGATGCTCAAGAGCCGCGATCCTCTCGGACATGTCGATCAAAGCCCAATGAAAAAGGGTACACAATGCTCTAATCTCATAGTTTTAGTCCTCAATTCTCCTAGCAAGTCCCACGTAATGGTTGGGTGGGGGTGGGGCATTCCTAGCTAAGTCCAAGATAACCGCCTCATAGCAAGCCTCGAGTCTCACCAAAGACTCGTAAGATAGTCCACCCATGTTGCAAAGCACATGGGTCACCTTGCCTCGTAAGGTAGCAAGTCTAGTAAAACGATGAGGGGGCATTCCATGTGCCTCGGCTGCCACAGAGCATTCGGCTCCATATAAGCCGCAAGGTGGGGGTGGCATGGGCATAGTAGGTCGAAAAGGGGCATCGTGCCTAGGAGGCACTCTCACGGATGGTGACTTTAAAGTCTTGCAGGTAGTGCGGGTAGAGCTCACATGTCTTGCGGCCAACTTCTTCCCAAACATAGAGGCTCTCATGGACGTCCTCGCGGTACGGTGTTGGCGAGGGGCCTTTGGTGCATAAGATGATGAAGTGGATGGAGGAATCATGGGTGCCTTGCCACGCCTTGTGTAGCAAATGAGTGGTGGTGGTGAGGAGCGAGTAGGTGCACGAGCACTCGGATCTCCTCGAGTAGAGGACAGAGGTGAGGCACCACTAGTGGAGGACTCGCGTCGTGCTCCATCCGTGGATGAACTCACGAGGTACATCGAATCTTCAGGCGAGGTAGACATGTCACTGCCAAATTACGAAAGGCGTGTAAGAATAAATCAATTTTGCAATATGTTGTAACTTTAGTTTGTCAGGGCACACACCATTTAGCACAAAATTTTCAAGACATGTTGATACAAGACCAATATTGTATTCGCATAGCATGGCACAAACCATTTAGCGTAGGGTTTTCAAGTAATAGTATCAATTTTTCATTCACGTAACATGGCACAAACCATTTAGCATAGGGTTTCTAGTAGTGTCGAAATAAAATTCAATTTCGTATTCATATAGCATGGCACAAACCATTAGGCATAGAGTTTCAAGTAGTGTCGAAATAAGATTCAATTTTGTATTCATATAGCATGGCACAAACCATTTAGCATAGCATTTCAAGTAGTGTCGAAATAAAATTCAATTTTATATTCATATAGCATGGCATAAACCATTTAGCATAGCGTTTTCAAGTAGCGTCGAAATAAATATCGATTTTGCGTTCATATAGCATGGCACAAACCATTTAGCATAGAGTTATAAATTATGTTATTTAGTACTTGTAACGATGAAATAGTGTGGTAATAAATGTAACGAGGTAATATAACGTAATCTTAACTTACAACCTACTTGTGTCTAGTGTTACTTTTTTTTTCCAAAATTTCATTTTTGACCAAAACCTTTGTAAAAATGATTTTTATAAAAGTAACCTAGTTCTTTATAACCATGTCTTCGATACCAATCTGTCACACCCTCAATTTGGCCCACGTGTACAATTACACGAGGATGTGACTATCATGACAACCAACAGACATAGATACAAGATTTATTAAGAAAAGTCATTTTTCATATAAAACATAAAGATAGAAAGTTGATCCCAAAGAGAAATGTTTTACACATCATGATAACATAAATCAAGTTTCCAAATGTCATACATTTTAATCAAGTCTTAAACATAAATCATGATAATTTTTATTAATCTCCATAGCACAACCACATCACTCCTCCGCCTTGCCACCCGAGAAAAACATTCCTAAAACGTCAACACAAAGTTCGGTGAGTTTATAGGTTTAAGTATAAGTAGTGTGATGAACCATAAGATTTTAGTTAGGCAACCGGCAAATAATGTTATAACAAATAAAAGATTATCATCAAATAGCATACGTTCATGATATCCTACATCTAAGCTCGTGACACCAAAGCGTTAACCGTACTAGCAACATAATATGAGAGCCCAAGCAAATACTACCCCAAAGTATTCGCAACACCTCAAATGCATTTGTATCCAATTTAGTCACACAACCAACATTAGATAGGGAGGCCAATCCCAATAGATCTATCCATAACATTTGCGCTTACACAAAGTAATTAACGGTTAATGATAGTGGGTTAAAGCATCTAGGGGTATCGCTACTTAGACATCATGTAGGCACGTATGAGTTTTCATGGTACTTATGTTCATCCATAAAAACAAGCAATGTCCTCACCCCAAAGAGTTAAAAGCAATTAAAAGTGGGGCTATTAACTCACCTCGTAAATCAAGAAAATGGATGAAAACGCAAAGAAGCTTGAGAATACGACCACGTTATCCACGACCTTGTTAAGTATAGATATCGTGTTACGACGACTATAAATTCATAATGAAAATGCAAGTCTTCCTATTTGTGCTTGACCTTACGTTTTATTCACGAAAAAATCGAGACATGAATTTGTTAAGTTACTAGTGGGTTTAACATTTACAAGTTTATAACAATTTTAGTTTTGGGCTTATATAGGCCCGGCCAAAACAAATAGCCTAATGCCAATAATGGCCCGACCCAAAAGTGATTTGTATGCCTAGTCCATAAGCCCATAAGCCCAAGTTTTGTTAGCCCAGCCCATGAGGGGCGATAATAACAATAGAGAACAGGGGAGAGTTATTAAACTCTCTGTCCCTCTCTGTCTGTCAAAACCAATGCCACAAAATACCCACACATAGTTTCCATCGCCCTAACTCATCTCTCTCTCTCTGATAACTTAGTATTCATCCTTTTAATATCATCTTGCAACAAAATCAATCCAATATACTCATATAAAGCCGTCCTAAATATTAAATCTAAGTGTTCTAGGTTCGGTTATGGTTCGAATGTCATGGGTTTTCATCTCTACATGTGTTTATTATGATTCTTGATGTGGTTTTCGTGTTATCCAAAGATGATTCTCAAAAAAAGTAAGTTTAATTTCCATTTAGTTTTCACAAACGAGTTCTTGCATTTTCTTGATGAATCTATAGAATTAAAAAGGTTTTTCTTGGTTCAAAACATTCGATTTGATACTTAATTAGATGATTCAGATTCGAATTTGAATAAATCAAAAATTAGGGTTTCATATAATTTGGGGGTTTTGTTAGATCTTACGTTTATACATAATTAATCATTGTTTTCTCTCATAAAAATAAGTTAATTTCGTCAATTAGACATATTTAATAAATTAGGGTTTCAGTCAATTTAGGGTTTTGTTCATACTTCGTTTGTAATCTAATTAATTGATTAATTCGTGCTTAGATAGTGTTTAATTAGAGTTTTAATCGAATTGTAAAAATTAGGGTTTGGACAATTTGGGGGGTTTTGGGTATTTGTATTTTTATTCGTGTTTAAGGGTGTTTATAGAAAGACAATGGTATTAATTTCGTGTTTGATTCGTAATTTGTTGAAGCCGATTGGTGGCTTTTGCATTCGGTTGGCTATTTGGTTTCCTAATGGTGTTCATTGTTTAGTTTATCATGTTTCACATAAGTTTTGATTCAAAGAAATAATATGGTGGTTCGGCTATATATTCTAACACATTTGCATTTGTTTTTCCTAGGTCTTTGGTCAAGCACTTCTAAATGATATGAACATGGATGAAAATGAAGATAGAAAAGACTCACAATGGATTGGGTTTCGGCGTGGGTGATTCGAACAGAATGATGGAGTGGCTCGGCTGGAAAACTTAGAAGTCTTGTTCAAACTCAGATTTGGTTGTGGTGTAATATTAATTTGTGTTAAGGACTTGTGATTATGGACAGTTTATTTAACTTTGTAACCATGGCATAGGGTTTTCTACATTCTGGTTTTGGTATGCCTGTAAAGTACCCATTTTGGGTAAAATCGGCCTGTGTGCTGGATTTTTGTGGATAGTGGGAACATATAATATGTAGGTTTGACTTTGGTTGACCAAACTTGTGTTCACAGCTTTGTTTCAATGAAAGTTTATTAATTCAACTTTTATTTTCAGTTTGTATTTTGTTTTGTACAGTTAATGCTAGTTTTGGCCCAAATGTGGTCAATTGGACCTCTTAGGCCCAATGAGTTTAGTTTAGTAGTATTCGGCCCAAGATAGGTTAAATCAAGATGATATATGTTTTCAAACGTGTATCCTTACAACAAAACTCACAATATGAAGTTAACTCACGAGACTTAGACAAACGTGGATACGGGTGTTCTCGAAAACGTGATAAGTATTCCATAACCGGCACATACCGTTAACAAGTAAAATGATTATAAATGAGCACATCTTATTATAATAGACGCGAAATTACAGTTCGCACCCCAACCGAGACCCATGTCTCGGTGGTGGTTGGTTTCGGTCAAAAGCAGGGACAAGACACCCCGACGTGCGTCGGGCGTATCTTGTGGTTCGTTGGGTCTCGGCAGCCACACAGCCCCACCACCGGCTAAAGCCGGTGGCTATTTTTAGTAAGCAGGGGGAACCACCGCAGGCAGTATGGACCACCGACACATTTAGGTGGGAGCCCTTGTGGTGTCAGCAGCTGGCTAAGGGAAGGACAAGACCACCGGCAGCGGCTGGCTTAGGCCAGTTTGCCACTGTTTTTGGTGGGGTTTGGTTCAGCCGGTTCACGGGTTCACGGACCGGTTCACGATATGTTTTAATAAAATTAATACATGGGTTCGATTTATTATTTTTACAAGTTTAATAGTTTTACAAGTATTTTATTTTACAAGTTAATTAAATTAATTTAACATGGCATATAATTAATTTAATTAAAACTTCGACTTAGGTTTATTATTAATATTTAACAATACATGATTTTAACCTAAGTATTTATTTATGTAATTTAGACTATAGTAATTAATTAATTATTAAAACATGACATATAATTAACTAATTTTCATGACTTAGGTTATATTAATATAAATATTAATACACGTTTAACCTAAGTAATTTATACACTTTAACTTAATTAAATCATGGTTATATTTAAATAAATCGTATAACATATAGTTTATTTAATTAACATGTTATAATTATTAAACTATACTATTAATCACATGACTTAGTATATTTAATCAATAAAACTTAAGCTTATCTTATTAGCTTATTAATCCAGCTTAATTCTAATTATGGGAACTTTCTATTTCAGGAAACTTACTATTTTTATAAACTTCCTATTTTTAGAAACTTATCTATTTTAAGCAGTTAATCTATTTTTGGAAACTTTCTATTTTTGGAAACTTTCCATTTTAGAAACTTTCTATTTTAGGAAACCTACTATTTTTAGAAAGTTACTTATTATTACACAACAAGTATAATAATACAAGAAATATAAGTAATACTTAATCAGAATATACAGAATACATGATAAACACATCATAACATTAAAATAAATAAACCAAGACATGAACATATAAAACAAGCTAAGACACTATATAAAACCAGTTATGTACTCAGTAATCATAATACTTATACACGTATACTATTTATGTAGCATTAGTGAGATCAAAGTAGGACTCTCTTCTGTTCTTCTTCTTCGTTCACTGGACATAAGGTACGGATTATCCGTCCTTTCAGTATGGACATTCTTTCCTTATTAGGATTCCCGGTATGCAGCCAACTGTTTTCCCAGTATATGTTTTATATGTTTTGATTTGCTTATGTTTAATTTAATGCCTAAGCCATATACATGCATGACCAGTTTCGCCTAGTTATGGAGGAATCATAACCATAACACTAGAGGCACCAGTGTTCTAACTTCACCACGGCGGAGTGATAGCTCGTGGCGTCCCTTTCAGCTTTTGGCCATATTATTATGTTATCATGTGGGGCGTATGGGTGCATCCTAGGTTACATGTTTTAGTAGATTATTCATGTGAATGTGGTGTGTGCCTTGCATCCTTCACAAGGAGCTTATCCCTCCTACACAAACTTATATTAATTAGAGGCAACCCCTCTAATTGCATGATGAGGTCACCACTCCAAGTATTTATGCACGTTGATATTTCATGACCTATATTGGGTTAATGGTTAACATGTTAAACAGTTTTTATAAGATAAACATAAGGCTTTTCAAACTATAAAACCAGTTTTACTAAGTTATACTAGGTTTTCCAGGACTTAATCAATTCTGCTGCTATATGTTGTATATGCTTGTGTTATTCATTCTATGCTTGTATATCCGTGCACTGAGCGTTATGCTCAGCCGTTTTCCTTTCATGTTCCCAAACGGCAGGTACTCAGGGACGCTCGTAGACTCTAAGCGTACGTGCATATGGATTGGAAGCTTTCTAGCCTTCATTACTTTATGCATTTCATCATACAGTTTGCTACTTATTTCCATGGACATTGTTTAGTCCTTTTCCTTTATAGTACTTAAGTTTGTGTGTGATGAGCTTATACTTTGGGGTACCGATGTCTGTTTCCGGTATTTCCTTTATGATCATGTAATGTTTAAGACATTTTTCCTTGTATGCTTTGATGACACGCCATAATCACGCGTGACATTCCATTTACCAAAATGGGGTGTTATAATTATGGTATCAAAGCCAAGGCTTCGACCTGTAGGCTCTCAAAACATGACCTGTGATTAGTGGGTAGTCACTATGGTCTTCCTAGAACTGATAGTCGGTTTACATGCATTCATATATATGTCATTGTCGCAGGTTTATGACTAAGTAATGGTGGTACAGGACTGGCCCTATTTAGTCGCATGTGCTTTTATCGAAACTTTTAACTTTAGGACCGACCCATTGGCGTCCCCTCGCCTTGTCTTTTGTTTTGAGTGAACTGACCATAGGCGTTCACTCTCGCGCATATAAAAGTTTTCATAAAACGGCATCATGCATTCATGTACTAGTTTTCCTACATAAAAATTTTCTCATGATTTATTGGTATAATTTTTTTTCATGTATATATTTTATGTTGGATCAGTTAATCATGTATTTTGTTTTATACTGTCAGATGGTTCTCACACGCGAGCAAGAACAACTCAATGCAACAGTCCAAGCTGTGATGCTAGCTTTGCTTCCTCGCTGAGGAACGAAATCAGGGCTGAGGTACAGGCTGCCAACAATCAGCAACAGCACCCAGTACCTCCTCCTCCTCCTCTAGCAACATTGGTCACATGGCTGGAGAGATTCAACAAGCAACGTCCTCGATCCTTCGAGAGAACTGATAGCCCCAGTGAAGCTAAAAGCTGGTTGGCTCATATTAAGAAGATATTCGATGCAATGGGCTGTGACCCCGTCTTCAAGTCGTGGTTGGTTTGTTACAAGTTCGAAGGTGATGTGCTAGGATGGTGAAGGCAGTCAAGCAGTCTGAGGGAGGTGACAATTTGGTGGTTGGTTTGACTTTGGCTCAGTTCATGGAGTTAGTGATGGGACAATTCTTCCCCAAGGCTGAGCAAGACAAGCTGAAGAGGGAGTACCACGGAATCAGGCAGAGAGCTGGGGAGAACAGCAACGAGTTCATGCAGCGCTTTCTTCGTTTGGCTGGTTTTCTTGCCGCAGCAGCAGGTACTGGCGAAGAACAAGCATACCATTTCCGGTGGGCTCTTCGTACATCGGTCACCAAGAACTTGGTGTGTGCTACTTTCAACACAGTGGCACAAGTTGCTGATGCAGCACGTAAGCTGGAGATGCTGCAAGAAAGAGAAGAGTTCGGGGAAGCAGAGAGACCCGAGAAGAGGCAGAAGACTGGGGACCGGTCTCAGCCAGGTACTCAGCAACAGCCTACTCAGCCCAATGGAACGGTCAGACTCAAGACCGTTCTACTACGAATAGGCGTGGCGGTAATGATAATTACCGTAACAACGCTGGAAACTCTAACAGCAGCAGGAATCATGGTAACGGGAGGGACCAGAACCAAAGAGGTTCACAGCCTAACCGTCCAACTATCACTGGCTCCCATCTAGCAAGAGCACCTGCTGGAGGGTATACTCACCCTCTTTGCAATACCTGCAACCGTAGGCACCCAGGGCCATGTCGCCACGACAGCGACGCATGCTACAGTGTGGCCTTACTGGTCATCGCATGAAGGACTGCCGCAAGGGCGAGATGGATGGCACATCTGGACATGCTGATTCCAAGCCGCCTCCTACTAGTGGACGTGTTTACACGACTTCTCGCGACCAGGCCAACAAGTCTACATGTACCATCACTGGAATCTTAGATATGTATGGTCAAGCTGCATATGTTTTATTTGACACGGGTGCTACTCATTCGGTCATTTCTACTGCTTATGCTAAGAATGTTAGGATATCCCTATGCCATTAGAGAATGTACTAGACATTTCCACGCCTTTAAGAGACACTGTACGCATAACCATGTGTACAAGAGCCTTCCCCTAGAGTTTGACGACAAGATTCGTCCTGTTGACGCACTTCCGTTGGACATGAGTGATTTTGACATGATATTGGGCATGGACTGGCTATCCAAACATCACGCCACCATAGACTGTCATACATATCAGGTCATCTTTGGTGATGCAAATGCACCAGAGTACATTCACAACGGGTTCGTACCCGGGAGGTCTATACAAATCATATCAACCTTGCAAGCACGTGCATTACTTTCACATGGTTACGAGGGTTATCTAGCTACTATTAATGAAATGGATGCTGAATCTCCATCAATTCAGAATCAGCCAATAGTGTCAAAAATTTCAAACGTATTTCCAGAAGAACTTCTGGGCATACCACCTGCACGTGAAGTAGAGTTTAATATCGAGCTCATCCCAGGAGCTGAGCCGATTTCCAAGGCTCCTTATCGCATGGCTCCCATAGAGTTGAAGGAGCTGAAGGACCAATTGCAAGAACTTCTGGAACGAGGCTTCATTCGACCAAGCGCATCTCCATAGGGCGCACCGGTCTTATTCGTGAAGAAGAAAGACGGCAGTATGTGTCTTTGCATAAATTATCGCGAGCTCAACAAGATCACCATCAGGAATAGGTATCCTTTACCACGAATTGACGATCTGTTTGACCAACTCCAAGGGGCCAAACATTCCTCAAAAATTGATCTGAGGTCGGGCTATCATCAGTTACGGGTTAAAGAGCAGGACATCGCCAAGACTGCTTTCGGTACACGTTATGGCACTACGAATTTGTAGTCATGCCATTTGGCCTTACCGAAGCTCCTGCTATTTTTATGGATTTGATGAACAGAATCTTCGATGAATTTCTGGACAAGTTCGTCATTGTTTTCTTTGACGACATCCTGATATTCTCTAAGTCCAAGGAGGAACACGAAGACCATCTTCGTACAATATTACAGATTCTTCGCCAGAAGCAGCTGTATGCTAAATTCTCCAAGTGTGAGTTCTGGTTAGACAAGGTGGCGTTATTAGGTCACATTGTATCAGCAGAAGGAATCACCATGGATCCAGCAAAGGTTGAGGCTATTACCAAGTGGCCAAGACCGACATCAGCGACTAAAGTTCGCAGTTTCCTAGGCTTAGCTAGTTACTACCGTAGGTTCGTAGAGAACTTTTCCCGTTTAGCACTACCATTGACCAAACTGATGCGGAAAGGGGAGAAATTTGTTTGGACTAAAGAAAGAGAGAATAGCTTTGAAGACCTAAAGCAGAAGTTAGTATCTGCACCGATTCTTACTCTCCCATGGTACAGGTGGATTTCAAATCTACAGTGATGCTTCAGGGAAGGTATTTGGCTGTGTTCTCATGCAACATGGGAAAGTGATCGCGTACGCTTCATGGCAGCTTAATCCATATGAGAAAAATTACCCTACGCATGACTTGGAACTTGCAGCAATCGTGTTTGCATTGAAGATATGGAGGTACTACTTGTATGGAGAATCATGTGAAATCTTCACAGACCACAAGAGCCTGAAGTACATCTTCACTCAACGTGAACTGAACATGAGAAAGAGAAGATGGTTAGAGCTGTTGAATGATTATGACATTAATCTGCAGTACATCCCGACAAGGAGAATGTAGTGGCAGATGCACTTAGTAGAAAGTCTGGAATGATAAACGGTATTAAAATTGAGGAGGAAATTATAAGAGACTTAGAACGACTAGACATCGAGATCATGGTACGTGGACAACACGGTTACTGGGCTAATCTTAGAGTGGAACATGAGTTACTCTCTAGGATCAAGGAAGCTCAGAAGGATGATGGTAAAATATGGGAGATAATTCAAAACTTGGAGAAGCAGACAGAATTTCGTGTAGACGAAGACGGTATCTTATGGCAGGGCACGAGACTTTGTGTTCCTAATATCAAGAACTCTGGGAAGCATTTTTAGCTGAGGCTCACAGCTCCCCATTCTCCATTCATCCTGGTTCGACCAAGATGTACCACGACATCAAGCAATACTTTTGGTAGAGTGGTATGAAACAGGATGTCGTGACTTACGTCTCCAAATGTCTTACCTGCCAGCAGGTTAAGATCGAGCATCAGCGATCTAGCGGTCTTCTACAACCGTTAGATATTCCAGAGTGGAAGTGGGACAAAATCACCATGGATTTTGCTACCGGTCTTCCGCAGACAAAGAGGAGGCATGATGCGATTTGGGTTATCGTTGATCGACTTACTAAGTCAGCTCATTTCTTACCCATCCGCAAGGATGATCCGGTCAGTAAAATCGCCGATACTTACAAGAAGGAGATCATGAGACTTCATGGTGCTCCATTCAGCATCATCTCGGACAGGGATCCTCGTTTCACTTCGCGATTCTGGAAGAGTCTGCAGAAAGCTTGGGGTACAAAACTTAAGCTTAGCACGACTTTTCATCCTCAAACAGACGGGCAATCAGAGTGAACGATTCGGACATTATAAGACATGTTGAGGTCATGTACGTTGGAATGGAAAAGAGATTGGGACGATTACATCTGTTTGGTAGAGTTTGCATACAACAACAATTGGCACGCTAGCATTAAGTGTGCTCCATTCGAGATGTTGTATGGCAGAAAGTGTCGCGCCCCAATCTGCTGGGATCAGGTTGGTGAGCGAGCACTTGAAGGACCAGAAATGATAGAGTTGACCAACGAGAAGGTCGTTGTAGCTAAGCAGAAATTGCAAGAAGCATGATCAAGTTACAAGATTTATGCCGACAAGCATCGTAGGGACTTACATTTTAACGTAGGAGATCACGTCTTTCTTAAGGTATCGCCGGCACGTGGCGTTAAGCATTTTGGAATCAAAGGGAAGCTCAGTCCTCGATTCATCGGACCGTTTGATGTCATTGAGCGAGTCGGTGAAGTATCTTATCGTTTAGCGTTACCTCCGCAGCTTTCTCACGTACACGACGTTTTCCATGTGTCCTTACTCAGAGGGTACAAGTATCATCCCCTTCACATGGTTCAGTATCCACTGGAACAGATTCCTGACGATCTTACCTTCATAGAGGAACCCGAACGAGTTCTTGACAGGCAAGAACGAGTCATGAGGAAGTAGACGATTCCATTCGTCAAAATCCTTTGGAGGGACCATACCAAGCGGGAAGCCACTTGGGAGACCGAGGAGTCTATCCGGAATTCTTACCCTCATTTCCAGTTTTGAATTCGGGTATGTTCCTCTTTTTCAGTTTACTTTATCTATGATTCAGGGACGAATTATTCTTTTTAGGGGGGAAGAGTTGTAAAACCCGAATGCTTTTACCATGAATAGTACCCTTAGTATCGTATGTACAAGATTTAAAATTTTCTTTTATACCATGAATACATTTCACGAATACAAATTACAAGAACTACGTACATGTTATTACACGATAAGTGTTAAGTATGTATTAATGCACGATAATTATTATCAATAATAATTAAATCACGAACATGAAATCATGAACGTATGAATCACGAACGTATTATTATGTATTTACGTAATTATTATTACGATTACTACAAGTATTTATAATAACACGAATATTTAATAATAAAGTAACGTAAATACGAGAACACGAACACGTAAATAATTAGAACATGGAAAAACTACGGGTTTCCCTTGGTGGGCCCAACAAGCCGCGGCAACAAGGAGGAAGGGGCCCCAGCGCATTGGTTTTTACTAAATAAACAAATAATGAAAACATTATTCATTCACAGAAGATTTTTAGAAAAATAAAAACCCTAATCCTTCTCCTTGCTGTCCTGGGTCGGCGGCTACATCAAGAAAAGAGGGTGGTTGGTTGATTTTGATTTAACAAATCATAAGAACGTGTTCGTGTATTCGTCTTTTATTTGTTCCACGTGTTTTGGTAATCCGAAAACCTTTCTTTTTAATTCCTTTTATGTTTTTATGAACATGTGATCATGGTGGTTTTAAAAACAAAATTGAAACATGCTAAAAATCATGGTGGGGAAAATTAATTGGGATGTTTTCGGGTTTGGTGTTCGGCCGCCACACAAACCGAGAGCCACAAGGCTCTCGGCGTCGTTGGTTCGCACCCCAACCGAGATCCATGTCTCGATGGTTGTGGGTTTCGGTCAACAGCAGGGACAAGACATCCCGACGTGTGTCGGGGGTTTCTTGTGGTTCGTTGGGTCTCGGCAGCCACACAGCCCCACCACCGGTTAAAGCCGGTGGCTATTTTTGGTAAGCAGGGGGAACCACCGAAGGCAGCAGGGACCACCGACGCACAGTCAGTAGAAGCCCTTGTGCTGTCAGCGGCTGGCCGAGGGAAGGACAAGACCACCGGCAACAGCCGGTGGTAGTTTTGCCGAGAGCAGGGCAACCGGCTTAGGCCAGTTTGCCACTATTTTTGGTGGGGGTTTGGTTTGGCCGGTTCACGGGTTCACGGACCGGTTCACGACATGTTTTAATAAAAATAATACATGGGTTCGGTTTATTATTACAAGTTTAATAGTTTTACAAGTATTTGATTTTACAAGTTAATTAAATTAATTTAACATGGCATATAATTAATTTAATTAAAACTTAGACTTAGGTTTATTATTAATATTTAATAATACATGATTTTAACCTAAGTATTTATTTATGTAATTTAGATTATAGTAATTAATTAATTATTAAAACATGACATATAATTAATTAATTTTCATGACTTAGGTTATATTAATATAAATATTAATACACGTTTTAACCTAAGTATTTTATACACTTTAATTTAATTAAATCGTATAGCATATAGTTTATTTAATTAACATGTTATAATTAATAAACTATACTATTAATCACATGACTTAGTATATTTAATTAATAAAACTTAAGCTTATCTTATTAGCTTATTAATCCAGCTTAATTCTAATTACGGAAACTTTCTATTTCAGGAAACTTACTATTTTTAGAAGATTTCTATTTTTAGAAACTTATCTATGTTAAGTAGTTAATCTATTTTTGGAAACTTTCTATTTTTGGAAACTTTCTATTTTTGGAAACTTTCTATTTTAGGAAACCTGCTATTTTTATAAAGTTACTTATTAATACACAACAAGTATAATAATACATGGAATATAAGTAATACTTTATCAGAAAATACAAAATACATGATAAACACATCATAACATTAAAATCAGTAAAACAAGACATGAACATATAAAACAAGCTAAGACACAATATAAAACCAGGTACGTACTTAGTAATCAGGATACTTATACATGTATACTATTTATGTAGCATTAGTGAGATCGAAGTAGGGCTCTCTTCCGTTCGTCTTCTTCGTTCACTGGACATAAGGTATGGATTCTCCGTTCTTTCTGTATGGATATTCTTTCCTTATTAGGATTCCCCGTATGCAGCTAACTGTTTTCCCAGTATATGTTTTATATGTTTTGATTTGCTTATGTTTAATTTAATGCCTAAGCCATATACATGCATGACCAGTTTCACCTACTTATGGAGGTACCATAACCATAACACTGGAGGCACCAGTGTTATGACTTCACCACGGTGGAGTGATAGCTCGTGGTGTCCCTTTCAACTTTTGGCCATATTATTATGTTATCATGTGGGGCGTATGGGTTCATCCTAGGTTACATGCTTTAGCAGATTATTCAGGTGAATGTGGTGTGTGCCTTGCATCCTTCACAAGGACCTGATCCTTCCTACCCAAGTTTATATTAATTAGAGACAACCCCTCTAATTGCATGATGAGGTCACCCCTCCAAGTATTCAGGCACGTTGATATTTCATGACCTATATTGGCTTAATGGTTAACATGTTAAACAGTTTTTATAACATAAACATAAGGTTTTTCAAACTATTAAACCAGTTTTACTAAGTTATACCAGGTTTTCCAGGACTTAATCAATTCTGCTGCTATAAGTTGTATATGCTTATGTTATTCATTCTATGCTTATATATCCTTGCACTAAGCGTTATGCTCAGCCCTTTTCCTTTCATGTTCCCAAACGACAGGTATTCAGGGACGCTCGTAGACTCTAAGCGTACGTGCATATGGATTGGAAGCTTTCTAGCCTTCATTACTTTATGCATTTCATCATACAATTTGCTACTTATTTCCATGGACATTTTTTAGTCCTTTTCCTTTACATTACTTAAGTTTGTGTGTGATGAGCTTATACTTTGGGGTATCGATGTTTGTTTCCGGTATTTCCTTTATGGTCATGTAATGTTTAAGACATTTTTCCTTGTATGCATTGATGACACGCCATAATCACGTGTGACATTCCATTTACCAAAATGGGGTGTTACAAATGACATACTCATCTATTCCAAGACGGAAGAGGAGCACGGTGAGCAATTGAGATTGGTGTTGGAACTACTTAGGAAGGAGAAACTTTATGGAAAGTTTTATACGTGTGAATTTTGGCTGCAAGAAGTACATTTTTTGGGACATGTGATCAATAAGGATGGCATACATGTAGACCCAGGAAAGATTGAAACCATGAAGGACTGGAAAGCACCTACTTCGTCGTCGGTAATAAGGTCATTCTCTGGCTTGGTAGGATATTATAGAATATTCATTGAAAACTTCTCAAGAATATCAAAGCCTTTGACATTGCTGACACAAAAGAACAAGAAGTATGAATGGGGAGAAGATCAAGAGAAGGCGTTTCAAACATTGAAGGACACGTTGTGTAACGCACCGATATTGTCTCTACCGGAAGGAGTGGATGATTTTGTGATGTATTGTGATGCATCAAATCAAGGGTTAGGCTGTGTTCTTATGCAGCGAGATAAAGTTATTACCTACGCATCACGATAGTTGAAGAATCACGAAAAGAATTACACAACTCACGAGTTAGAGTTAGGGGCGGTAGTCTATGCTCTCAAGATATAGAGACATTACTTGTATGGGACGAAGAGTGTGATCTACACAGATCACAAGAGCTTGCAGCATATCTTTGAGCAGAAGGAGTTAAACGTGAGGCAGAGAAGGTGGTTGGAGTTGTTTAGTAACTACGATTGTGAAATCAAGTATCACCCAGGAAAGGCCAATGTGGTGGCGGATGCCCTAAATAGGAAGGAGAGGCTGAAACCGAGAAGAGTGTGGGCTATCAGTATGATTATTCAGTTGACTCTTAAGGATAGGATCCGGGCAGCACAAATAGAAGCTACTAAGGAAGAGAAGTTGGGATAAGAGAATCTACATAGCATGGACCAGTACATAGAGGAAATAGGAGATGGTTGTAAGTATTATTTGGATAGAATCTGGGTTTCATTATTTAGCGATACAAGGAAGGTTATTTTAGATGAATCTCATGCATTGAAGTATTTGATACACCCAGGAGTTGATAAGATGTATCGGTACATAAGAGATATGTATTGGTGGCCAGGAATGGAGGGAGATGTAGCTTTGCACGTCTGTGAGTGTCTGACTTGTGCCAAGGTAAAAGCTGAGCATCAAAGAGCATCAAGACTGTTGCAACAAATTGAGATTCCCGAGTGGAAGTGGGAGAATATTTCCATGGACTTCATTACAAAACTACGAAGGTCTAACAGTGGTAATGATATGATCTAGGTAATAGTGGACAGATTGACTAAGTCTGCACATTTCATGGCGATGAGAGAGGACGACAAGATAGAGAAGTTTTCAAAGAAATACACGGAACATGTGGTGGCAAAACATGGAGTGTCGGTGTTGATCATATCAAATAGAGATAGTAGGTTTACGTCTAGGTTTTGGGGGTTATTGGAAAAGGCGTTGGGAACAAGGCTCGATATGAGTACGACATATCATCAGTAGGCGGATCAAAGTGAGAGGACCATACAAACGCTAGAGGATATGTTAAGGGCGTGTGTGATAGATTTTGGAGGAAGTTGGGAGACTCATTTAACATTAACAGAATTTTCCTACAATAATAGTTATCATACTAGTATTGAGTTTGCACCTTTCGAAGCACTTTATGGTAGGAAATGTAGATAACCGTTACTTTGGACGGAGGTTGGAAGTAGTCAGCTAATTGGACCGAAGATGGTTCAGGAAACTACGGATGTGATAACAGTGCTTAAGGAGAAGTTGAAGACGGCTAGAGATCGACAAAAGAGTTATGCGGACAAGAGGCGCAAGCCGTTGGAGTTCGAGGTGGGAGATAAGGTGATGCTGAAGGTTTCTCCATGGAAAGGAGTGATGCGGTTTGGAAAGAACGGAAAATTACCACTGAGGTTCGTAGGCCAATTCGAAATCATCGAAAGGATTGGACAATTGTCATATAGGTTGAGGTTACCGGAGGAGTTGAGCAGTGTTAATAAGTGTGAAAACACTTATCCTTTTTACCACTTATTTCCAATAAATACAAGACCAAAGCGTGTGATTTATGTCGTAAAAGTCGGAATTATGCGTGGTTTGTGTTTTTATTGTGTTTTAGTACCAAAATATGAAAAAGGAAGAAAACACGGGTTTTCACGGGCTTTTATCGAAGAAAACGGGAAAAGACGAAGGCAAAAGATCAAGAGTGCAAAAAGAACGGAAGTCCAAGGCCTATTCTAAAGATTTATCGAAGAAAAAGTCTAAAGGCGGAAGTTTAACGAAGTCGAAGAACTTAAGTCTAATAGAAGAAGAAAATTAAAAGACAAGTTCAAATCCCGAGACGACAAAGACAAAGAATTAAAGTTGAGTCGAGAAAACGTGAAGAAAGCAAGAAAGAAGATGGAACACATGCACTCCTTCCACCTTCCCTATAAATACCCTCCTAATAGTCATTAGGAGGGTGGTTAGTTAGTTAATTAGCTAGTTTTTATTTTTCTTACTTTTCTCTAGTTTTAGAGAGAGAAAGTCTTAAACTTTCTCTCACTAAATTTCATCTTTTCTTTTAATCTTTTGAGATTAAACATTTGTATTGCTTATTTTTCATTAATCAAGTTCTATTTAAGCTTTTAATCCTTAATCTCATTCTACTTTTCTTTGATTTTAGATTGATTTTGGTGCGATTATCATATGATCCGTGTTGTTCTAAATGATTTTGTGCTTAAAAAGTTAATCTTTTGATCATTTCATAAGTTTTCATTTGATTAAGCTTTAAGACTCTTGTACTTATTGGCTTATTTTTTATGATTAGCTTATTTTCTTATAAAAAGCTTTCTTTAAAAGTTCATATTTTTTATTGTTTGATTGAAAAGTTGCTTATTTTGAGGTTGAATAAGTTGAGATTAGTGCTTATTTGATCCGATTTGTTTTTGATTCGTCCTAGTTTGAGGGTTAGCTTATCATTTTTAGCTTATTCCTTAGCCTTTTAACCGAATCCCACCATTTTCGGAAAGGGTACAAACCCCTTTCCGATTGGAACATTCCGAGCAGCCTTCCATACCACTCTTTCCGATTGATCAAATCGGAAGAGGGTTTTGAGTTTCCGATTTAAGTACCTATATTCCGATCACCTTGGATCGGAATAGGGTTTAGTATTCCGATCCGGCCCTGTTTGCATATTCCGATTGTACTAGTTTCTCTTCATTCCGATTAGACTTGTTTTGGTTATTCTGATTGGGTGTGTTCCCAACATTCCGATTGGTTTCAGTCGTTGGATATTTCGATCAGTACCCTTCCCATATTCCGACCACCAGATCGGAATATATTCCGATCTGGGCTTGTTTTTGGCTTATTCCGATTAGGCTTATTTAGTGTATTGTTTTCATTAAATTTCTAAGTGTTAGTTTTTATTAAATGTTAAAGCATTTTTCTAATCTAGTCTTTAAGTTTCCAAGCATTTTCTTTTAACTCATTTTAGTATTAATCTTTTAAACTTCTGCTTTACTCAACGACACTTTAATTACTTGCTAATAGTTTAAAATAGACAATCAACCAAACCATTCTCTTGATTCACCAAAAGACGATCGAGTCGCACTTAAGACCGGTTTTCAATTCGAAAAGATCAGAACAACGAATTTTTATACCTAGCCAAAAGCAGAGTATTAAATGGCGTCGCTGCCGGCTCTTTTCGTTACGATTAACGGTTTTTAGTGAGAGACGCATTGAATTTTGGGATCCGTTCTTTGAATGTTATTTTCCTTTCTTTAAAAATTTTCAAAAACCCTAAAAAATATAAAACTCTTCAAAAATACAAAAACATTAAAAAAAATCATTAAAAAGCAATTCTTTTCAAAAGGTTTTGCACCAAAAAGATTATATAGATATTCTCTTTGTGTATATTTTTCTTCTGCAGGTGTATGCGTACTAGATCTTCGAACTATTCTGAGCCCGAGACTCGTGAAGATCTAGATATGGCTGGTGTTAATAACAACAATAATAACCCACCTCTACCCAATTTGAACAACGACAACAACAACCACAACAATGTCCACCTACCTGATTTACGGACAATGGAGGAATTGTGTCAACCCACCATGAACGGACGCGGAGGCCCGATTGCGCCAATGCACGTCACGGCTCAGGAGTTTTCGTTGAAGCATCACATGATCCAGCAAGTGCAAACTAACCCATTTCACGGAATTCTGGATGATGATGCCAACAAACACCTCGACAAATTCATTACCATAACCCAAAGCATGAAGTGCTCCGGTGTTTCTATGGATGACCTTCGCCTCCAACTTTTTCCCCACTCGCTTTCTCACCATGCCGAAAAATGGTTTGACCGTCTTCCTAAGAATTCTATTCATACGTGGAATGACATGACTCAACGCTTTTTATCGCGCTACTTCCCTCCATCCATGGTCACTAGCCTTCGTAACCAAATCAGTGGATTCATGCAACACAATGATGAATCGCTCTTTGATGCTTGGGAACGATACAATGATTTGATCGACCGCTGTCCAAATCACAATATGCTCCCCGTCACTCTCATTGACACCTTCTACAATGGTCTCACTTTTCGTGATCGTGACACGATCAATGCCGCCGTCGGTGGTACCTTTATGAAAAGGAGACCGGATGAGTACCGAGAGTTGATCAAAAACATGACTACTCACCACAAGAATTAGGATTCATCCGCATCATCAAGATCTAATCAGAGAGTCAATGTTTCTTCTACTACCTCCAATCCTGAAATGACTGAAATTTCTCGACAACTCGCTGAGATGAACAAGAATTTCATGACCATGGCCACAAACCACTTTCAACAAGCTAAAGCCGTTGCTATTTCTTGTGACACATGTGGTGGTCCTCATTCTTATAATGATTGTCCTTCTACCCAAGGCAATTTTTCTGAAAACGTTAACGCAGCTTACGGCACTTATCCCACGGGAGGCTATCAAGCCCGCCCTCAAGGAGACCGTGGCTTGCTAAGTTATCGTTCCAACAATTATCTTGCTCCTCCCGGGTTCCCTCCTACAAACCAAAACCAACAACAAAGCTACAACCAATCCCAACCTCGTGCAAACAATCAATATCAATCCCAACGAAACCCATACCCACCTCAAGGAAATTCTCAAGCCTATCAAGCTCCACCTCTCAATCAACCGATGGCAGTGATTCCAGACGTCGAGACATTCATGAAGACTAATCGGGAGATAGTGACGAATCTTCAGAGTCAAGTCCGCAACTTGAAGGGCGAAATGGCAAAACAAGGGAACGATATTCGAGCCGAGCTAAGGAATGACATGGCAAAACACAGCAATGAAATTCATGCAAACATGAGAGACTCTTTCAATACTCAAGCGGTTCACCTTCGTGATATGATTGGTTCGCTCATCCAAGGTAATCAACCCTCTTCTTCGGGTACTCTTCCGAGTAATACCGTTGCGAATCCAAGAGGGGGAGATGAAAGCAATCACCACTCGTAGTGGAAAAGGTTATATGGAACCCGAGCTTCCTACACCTCCACCCGTGATTGTGAACATGGAAAAAGAGCAACTTTCCTCACCTCCTTCACCTTCTACCCCCATTTCCCCACCACCCGTGGTTGTGAGTGATCCTACTCCCTTAAAGCCTTCTTCTTCATCCAATATACCTTATCCTTCAAGGTTGAGGAAAGAGAAGCAAAAGAGCAAGGATGATATTCAGGTTTCAAACTTTCTAAAAATGTTTAAACAATTGAATTTTAACATCTCCTTTGCCGA
The DNA here is from genome assembly GCA_025667525.1 of Glebionis coronaria. Classification (NCBI taxonomy): domain Eukaryota; kingdom Viridiplantae; phylum Streptophyta; class Magnoliopsida; order Asterales; family Asteraceae; genus Glebionis; species Glebionis coronaria. Next base: position 78,906 of record JANFOE010002015.1, read on the forward strand.
GGCTCTCGCTCACATGCCTAAATACGCTAAGATGTTTAAATATCTTCTAAGTGATAAGGAAAAGCTTCTTGACATTGCTCAGACCCAACTTAATGAGAACTGCTCTGCAGTGCTCTTAAGGAAATTGCCCACCAAACTTGGTGATCCGGGTCGCTTCTTGATTCCTTGCAACTTTCCGGTAGTAGAGAATTGCATGGCCCTAGCTGATCTAGGTGCCAGTATAAACTTAATGCCTTTAAGTGTTTGGAAGCAATTATCTCTCCCCGAGTTTGTCCCCACCAAAATGACTTTGGAATTAGCCAATCGTACGGTTGCGTATCCAGTGGGGATAGCCGAAGATGTCTTTGTTGGCGTTGACAAATTCACCTTCCCGGCGGATTTTGTTGTCGTTGACTACGAGATGGATCCCCGTGTTCCATTAACCGTTGGACGTCCATTCCTGAGGACCGGTCGCACTCTCATTGATGTAGCCGCGGGCGAAATAATCATGAGAGTTGGTGACGATAAAATCGTCTTCAACATGGGTAAGATTTCAAAGCAACCTTATTCATATGAGAGTGTTAATGCTATTGATGTTCTCGATGAGGCTTGTGAGGAACATTTTCATGATGCTTGCAAAAGTACTCTTTCTTCTCTACCCAATGTTGAGACCGTTGCCTCAATCGCTCCGGCATTGACTCCTTTTGGAGAAAGTGACTTGGATGATTTCGAAGCTAGCTTGGGTCCTCTCGATATTAAGTATGATAATTTGTCCACCAATTGGGATGAAGACATTCGTACTATTGAGAGACTTCTCAATGAGGACCCATTTCCTCCTCCTTCTCCTAAAGAGGTGACTAATGATGCTCCATCGTTAGTTACACCATCTATTGAGGATCCTCCTACTCTTGAGCTTAAGGACCTACCTCCTCATCTTGAGTACGTTTTCCTGGAAGACAACGAGAAGTTACCGGTCATCATCGCAAAGGATCTGAAAGAAGACGAAAAAGCCCGGCTTGTCGCCGTGTTGAAGACGCATAAAAGAGCTATCGCTTGGAAAATCTCCGACATCTGTGGAATTGATCCTCACTTTTGCACACATAAAATTCTCATGGAGGACGACTTTAAGCCCACAATTCAAAGCCAACGAAGGGTGAATCCTAAAATCCATGAAGTCATCAAAAAAGAGGTTATCAAACTTCTTGATGCGGGTATGATTTACCCTATTTCGGATTCACCATGGGTTAGTCCAGTCCATTGTGTGCCTAAGAAAGGCGGAATTACCGTTGTGCCTAATGCGAACAACGAGTTGATTCCTACCCGTCTCGTTACTGGGTGGAGAGTTTGTATAGACTACCGCAAACTCAATGATGCCACGAGAAAGGATCATTTCCCTCTACCTTTTATGGACCAAATGCTTGAACGTTTAGCGGGTAATGAATATTACTGCTTTCTTGATGGTTTCTCGGGTTATTTTCAAATACCCATCGATCCCCAAGATCAAGAGAAGACAACATTCACTTGTCCCTATGGCACATTTGCTTACAAACGGATGCCTTTTGGCTTACTCAATGCCCCCGGGACTTTCCAAAGGTGCATGTTGGCTATCTTCCATGACATGGTTGAGCAAACCATGGAAGTCTTCATGGATGATTTCTCGGTCTTCGGGGATTCCTTCTCTTCTTGCCTTGCCAATTTGGAACGTATGCTTAAGCGGTGCGAAGACACTCGCCTTATTCTGAATTGGGAAAAATGCCATTTTATGGTAAAAGAAGGCATTGTGCTAGGACACAAAATCTCTAAAGTCGGTCTTGAAGTAGACCGTGCTAAAGTAGATGTCATAGCCAAATTACCTCCACCTTCAATCGTGAAGGGTGTGAGAAGTTTCCTGGGTCATGCGGGCTTCTATCGTTAATTCATTCAGGATTTCTCTAAAATCGCTCGCCCGATGACCCACCTCTTGGAAAAATATACTCTTTTTATCTTTTCTAAAGAGTGTCTCGAAGCCTTCAATCTTCTTAAGGATAAGCTCACTAAGGCACCGGTCTTGGTTACCCCTAATTGGGAGCTTCCTTTTGAGTTGATGTGCGATGCTAGCGACTTTGCTATTGGTGCGGTTTTGGGCCAACGAGTGAATAAAAACTTCCAACCAATCCACTATCCTAGCAAAACAATGATGGGGGCTCAATTGCATTATACGACAACCGAAAAAGAGCTTTTAGCTGTTGTCTATGCTTTTGAGAAATTTTGCCCCTATCTTGTTTTATCTCCCACCATCGTACACACGGACCATTCCGCGTTGAAGTACTTGATGACAAAGCATGATTCTAAGCCAAGACTTCTTCGCTGGGTTTTACTCCTTCAAGAATTCAACATTCAAATTCGTGACAAGAAGGGAGCCGAAAACCTGGCCTCGGATCATCTGAGCAGACTTGAGGATCCATATCAAGGGGATCATCCGAACAAAGAGATCAATGACTCTTTCCCCCTGGAGACCTTAATGTCTATAAATCTCAATCTTGATGACACCCCGTGGTTTGCGGACATTGCAAACTACTTAGCGGGTGGTATTCTCATCAAAGGATTAACATCCCAACAAAAGAAGAAGTTCTTGAATGATGTCAAGACTTACTTTTGGGATGACCCTTTTCTATTCAAAAAATGTGTTGATCTTATCATTCGTCGATGTGTTGATGGACCGGCAGCTTTTGACATTCTCCAAGCTTGCCACAAAGGACCCACCGGTGGTCACTTTGGTCCCAACTACACCGCTAAAAAAGTGTTTGATTCTGGATTCTATTGGCCCACCATTTATCGTGACGCTCACGAAATGGTTAAGCATTGTGATGCTTGCCAACGTCAAGGCAAGATCACACATAAGGATGAGATGCCTCAAAATTTCATACAGGAATGTGAAATCTTTGACGTATGGGGCATCGACTTTATGGGGCCATTTCCATCCTCCAAAGGGAACAAGTACATCCTCGTCGCCATCGACTATGTTTCTAAATGGGTTGAAGCCAAGGCTCTCCCTACGAATGATGCGAGGGTGGTTGTGAACTGTTTGAAGCAGCTTTTCGCTTGATTTGGCGTTCCTCGTGCTATCATCAGTGACCGCGGGACTCATTTTTGAAATGATCAATTTGCAAGAGTCATGGCTAAGTATGGTGTCAATCACCGTCTTTCCACCGCCTATCATCCCCAAACCAATGGGTAAGCCGAGATATCCAACCGTGGCTTGAAGAGAATTTTGGAGCGTACTGTGGGAGAGCATCGTGCCGCGTGGACCGATAAGCTAGATGATGCTCTGTGGGCTTTCCGTACTGCTTACAAGACCCCGACCGGTTGTACACCTTATCGTCTTGTGTACGGGAAAGCATGCCACCGCCCCATCGAGCTGGAACATAAGGTGCACTGGGCCTTGAAGTGGGCTAACTTCGACATCAACAAAGCCGGTGATCATCGCAAGATTCAACTCAACGAGCTAAATGAACTGAGGAATGAAGCTTATGAGAACTCGCTAATCTACAAGGAGTTTACGAAGATCATTCATGACGCAAAAATCAAGAACCGAGAGTTCCACGTTGGTGATTAAGTCTTACTCTTTAACTCTCGGTTGAAGATCTTCTCTGGCAAGTAGAAGAGCCGTTGGTCTGGTCCATTCACCATCGCCAAAGTCTTTCCATATGGGACCATTGAGCTTTCTCAGCCGAATGGGCCCAATTTCAAGGTGAATGGCCAGCGTCTGAAGCTGTACTTTGGAGAGGACATCTCTCAAGAGATGATTCCATCCCTCACCATGTTCCCTATGAACTAAAATTGGGTCGAGTCAGGCTCGTGACTCGGTGAACAAAAACAAGCGCTTCTCGGGAGGCAACCCGTGTTCTATCCTTTACTGCTTTCATAATAAGTGTAGGGGGAGCCCCGTATGTGTTTGTTGTCTTGTTTCTTGTGCTGTGCAGGGATTAAAGCTTCAAAGATCCACCTTGATGACTTTTGACGAACCGTGATACCGTGTTTCCCATCTTCCCGGTTCTATCCTAAACTCTTGTGATTCAATATTTCATATTTTATATGTTCACATTGAATTCATTTTAGTTGGCCGTTCCTTATCAATTTAAACAAAGTGCACAATGTCATAAGTGTAGGGGAGTTTACTCCCACATGCTTAAACATTGAGGACAATGTTTATCTCAAGTGTAGGGGGACTTTTATCGAAGTAAGTGGTCTTTTCCATGAATTTGCCTTCATTTTAACCGGAAAATTTGATTTTTCAACATTTTTCAAAATTTTTAATCTATTTTGGCCTAGTTGTATAGTTGTATTTTCCCTTATCATGTTTAGTTTCTTTCCATTGCTAGAATAAATTTTCAATATAGTGGTTTTAAATTTTTCTTAGTCGTGAACATTTTGACTCAACCCGAGTTTACTTACCTAAGTTTACTCTAGCTAGTATCCTTAACGTGTTTAAGTCAAGTTTTGCTAGGCTTTTATATAGGGAGCTATAAAACGCGAAAGTCTTAACTCTCACGGGTTAAGAACAAGAACTTTTCGCAAGTTCCTATAATTGATCCTAGAGAGTCGTTTATCGAGGGAACTTTAAAATGCGATTTCTAAAACTTGAAAAAGTCTAAGAAATTGCAAGATCCTATAGGCGACTCGAAAACCCAAAACTTTGATTTAATAGGCTAAGCATCCACGAGTCTCAGTCCTTGAGATTTTAAACTGTGGAGAACGAGAGATGATAAAGTCAATTATAAGTTTGGTATTCTTTCGTGAATTTATGTGAGTTAATTATAAGCCTATTCTCCCTCCGCTTGTTAATAAATTTATCTGCAATAAATAAGGTTGTACGATTTAAAAGGTTACTTAGCTTCTAGCCCCAGATCGTTTAAAAGTTGCTCGGTATGGATTAGAGTTCATAGCCAAGGCATAACTTATTGAAGCGGGATGCGAAGATTGGCGAGTCCGAAAAGGCCCTAACAAGGCATGAGGGCTACATTTTGTTGCTAAAGATCCAAAAGTGATGTGAAGAATCATATATCGAAAATCAATATGAAGGATCGAGACACACGACGAAAAGCAAGAACTCCCCAAAAGTCATGGAGAAGTCTATCCGAAAAGACCCTAACAAGGTATGAGGATAAATAGATCCAAGTCCTAAAAGGAGGCGGATCGTTGTATATCGCAGTCCAAAATAAAGATTGGAGAAAAATGAAGAAGTCGTGGTCCAAAGATGAAGAATCTCTCAAAACTTCAAGTGAAGAAATTCCTATTATGAACAGAAGGCCATTATTTCATGAACGTCTCTCAAGATTCGAAGTATGAAGTCGCTGCCAAATATCGGTCCGAGAAAGGTCTCAAATCGTGAAGCGAGTTATGCCAAGATACGAACTTTATGAGGTCCCGAGAAGCAGTTTTAAAAGATTTGGTCCTTTAGCTAACTATTGATTAAATCGTTCACCTTATTTTCGGACTAAATAACTATCAAAATAAGTCAAACAATGCATCCTCGTGATCATTCAAGACAAAAATAAAATATAAGAGATACACCTAGGAATAAGGGAGTCTAAGTGAGTAATTGGCCCACATGAGTTCGTGATAGTTTGCTAACTTATAATAACAATGATCTCGTTTTTAAGCTTGGTATGGGGAACGTGAAACTTGAGGATGATAAACGTTCATGGCTGCCAAAACCCAATGTAAGTTTTTAATTTCTTTACTTGTTCTATCTTTTCATGTTTAGTATTTAATAAAGGCCAAGGTGGGTTATTTATGATGGAAAATGTAAACCGTGCTTTAAAATTAATGCATTGCATGAGGGCATTGCAATGGTCAAGTGTAGGGGATTTAATAAGTGTGAAAACACTTATCCTTTTTACCACTTATTTCCAATAAATACAAGACCAAAACGTGTGATTTATGTCGTAAAAGTCGGAATTATGCGTGGTTTGTGTTTTTATTGTGTTTTAGGACCAAAATATGAAAAAGGAAGAAAACACGGGTTTTCACGGGCTTTTATCAAAGAAAACGGGAAAAGACGAAGGCAAAAGATCAAGAGTGCAAAAAGAACGGAAGTCCAAGGCCTATTCTGAAGATTTATCGAAGAAAAAGTCTAAAGGCAGAAGTTTAACGAAGTCGAAGAACTTAAGTCTAATAGAAGAAGAAAATTAAAAGACAAGTTCAAATCCCGAGACGACAAAGACAAAGAATTAAAGTCGAGTCAAGAAAACGTGAAGAAAGCAAGAAAGAAGATGTAACACATGCACTCCTTCCACCTTCCCTATAAATACCCTCCTAATAGTCATTAGGAGGGTGGTTAGTTAGTTAATTAGCTAGTTTTTATTTTTCTTACTTTTCTCTAGTTTTAGAGAGAGAAAGTCTTAAACTTTCTCTCACTATATTTCATCTTTTCTTTTAATCTTTTGAGATTAAACATTTGTATTGCTTATTTTTCATTAATCAAGTTCTATTTAAGCTTTTAATCCTTAATCTCATTCTACTTTTCTTTGATTTTAGATTGATTTTGGTGCGATTATCATATGATCCGTGTTGTTCTAAATGATTTCGTGCTTAAAAAGTTAATCTTTTGATCATTTCATAAGTTTTCATTTGATTAAGCTTTAAGACTCTTGTGCTTATTGGCTTATTTTTTATGATTAGCTTATTTTCTTATAAAAAGCTTTCTTTAAAAGTTCATATTTTTGATTGTTTGATTGAAAAGTTTCTTATTTTGAGGTTGAATAAGTTGAGATTAGTGCTTATTTGATCCGATTTGTTTTTGATTCGTCCTAGTTTGAGGGTTAGCTTATCATTTTAGCTTATTCGTTAGCCTTTTAACCGAATCCCACCATTTTCGGAAAGGGTACAAACCCCTTTCCGATTGGAACATTCTGAGCAGCCTTCCATACCACTCTTTCCGATTGATCAAATCGGAAGAGGGGTTTGAGTTTCCGATTTAAGTACCTATATTCCGATCACCTTGGATCGGAATAGGGTTTAGTATTCCGATCCGGCCCTGTTTGCATATTCTGATTGTACTAGTTTCTCTTCATTCCGATTAGACTTGTTTTGGTGATTCCGATTGGGTGTGTTCCCAACATTCCGATTGGTTTCAGTCGTTGGATATTCCGATCAGTACCCTTCCCATATTCTGACCACCAGATCGGAATATATTCCGATCTGGGCTTGTTTTTGGCTTATTCCGATTAGGCTTATTTAGTGTATTGTTTTCATTTAATTTCTAAGTGTTAGTTTTTATTAAATGTTAAAGCATTTTTCTAATCTAGTTTTTAAGTTTCCAAGCATTTTCTTTTAACTCATTTTAGTATTAATCTTTTAAACTTCTGCTTTACTCAACGACACTTTAATTACTTGCTAATAGTTTAAAATAGACAATCAACCAAACCATTCTCTTGGTTCACCAAAAGACGATCGAGTCGCACTTAAGACCGGTTTTCAATTCGAAAAGATCGGAACAACGAATTTTTATACCTAGCCAAAAACAAGTGTCATATAGGTTGAGGTTACCGGAGGAGTTGAGCAGTGTGCATGATGTATTTCTTGTATCGAACTTGAGGATGTGCTTAGCAAGAACCGAATTGCAAGTACCATTGGAAGATATTAGCATAGATACAAGCCTTCGTTTCGTTGAAGAGCTAGTGGAGATCATTGATCGTGAAGTTAAGACACTTAAGAGAAGTAAGATACCGTTAGTTAAGGTTAGATGGAATTCTAAACGTGGACCGGAGTTCACGTGGGAGCGGGAGGAATTTATGAGGAATAAGTATCCTCATCTATTTGTTAACGCCGATCCTAAGGAGTAAATCTCGAGGACGAGATTTCTATTAGGAGGGAGTGATGTAACAACCACGGTTTTGAGGTTCGTCACTTAGTCTCATTTTTAGGTTACTATTATGTGTGACTATGTGTTTTGGGTGTTTACATGTTATTTTGTATGAATGAGGTAGGAAGGGACATCGTTTATGGGTACGGAATACTCATAAGTAAATCGATGGGCGGATATTTCATGATCATGAGCTCACAATATAGTGACTATGAAATGAAATGGAATCATTTTGGTAATTTACGTATACGTATAAATATTATAGTAAATCGTATTTTTACGATTTTAGGTTTAGCATTTTGAGGTCTCGGATAAGGTAATTAGTCACGATAATATTTTTCGGGGTGGTTTTAAGTCATTTAGGACTTAGTTAATTAATTTATTTCGTATTTCAAGAGTTTTTATAAAAGTGTATATTTTTACGGTATACGCGTAAAACTGACTAGTTTTACAGGAGGACTTAAGGGCTATAAAAAGTAGGGAAATTTAAGAAAACACTATTAGTGTAATATTAAGTAATAAAAAAAGAATATATATATATATATATATATATATATATATATATATATATATATATATATATATATATATATATATATATATATATATATATATATATATATATATATATATATATATATATATATATATATCGAGGACTTAACAATAGCTTTAAGGGTTGGGGCAAAAGAGGAGAGTTAGCTAACACATGTAAGGGCATAAGGTTTTCTTTACAGAAAGCATGTGTATGGTTAGGTGGGCGTTTGGCTAATAGTTTGGGGACAAACTCAGGACTGTTTTAGATAAAAGGTAAACGGAATAGGTATCGAACTTCACTAAGTTAAGGACTCGTTAGGGAAGGGTAAAGGGATGCTTAGAGCATATAAATAGGGTAAATATATGGGAGAAGGTTAGATGTCCATCATAGATTGATGAGCCATGTTAGACATTGGTTCATGTCTTGATGTTGTGCATTTATTTGTTTAGCTTTTGCTAGTACGCGAGATATTTGGAAAAGCTCAATCAGGTGAGTTTCATAGTCCCATATTTCTTTATCTTTTTACTTCCAGATGGGATAGAAGAGACACTGTACTTTATTTGTTCTTTTAAATAAAACTGTTGTGAATGTTTTTATATGTTAGTCTGGACAATTATGTGTTTACTTATGTATTTAACTACTATATGGAATACTTAATATAGTTAAGTATACTTGATATTAAGGAGGACAAGGCTGGGCCTTGGGGAGTAGACTGGGTCTTAGGGTTGGATGTTAGGTGTATGGGCGACTAATATGCCATGGAAGGAAGGAAGGATAGGAAAGGCTTGGATCTTTGGGACGGAAAGGATAAGCGCTTAGTACGAAATAGTTATGCATGCTAGTAGTACACTGTCCAACTGTCTTAAATGTTATTGTATGTCGTTATTCACAGCTAATGTAATGAAATGTATAAGTTTAACGTTGGAATCTAAACCTATGACTCTCACCAACATTACTGATGACGTGTTTTAGTGTCTCTTTCAGGTAATAATGGGGTTAAGCGTGAGAACATAAGTGGCTAGGACTGGAGATGCGTAGGAAATGCATATAGAAGGAGATCCCCGTTTATTCTTAGTTTATTTTTGTCTTTTGAATAAGTGATACTATGAACACCTATGTGTGAATGTTTGCTTTATTTGTTGTCTTTGGTAAGAGGTGGAACATTTACCTACTTACCTAGACTCCTGCATTTGTTGAGATATTGTCATGACATATGTGTCACCTTTTTATGACATTTCTTTATTCATTTTTTATCTCTATAGACACGCTATTGTTGTGATGATATCCATAGTTCGCGCCCCATATTCCGCCATGGTGGGGTGTGACAGCATACGACACCGTTCCATACGCCCTTGATGAATATTTACAAATGGGTCACGACATTTCTCGAGACGCACTTGGTTATTTTTGTGATGTCGTAATAGGGGTATTTGGGCCAGAGTATTTGCACAAACCAACTATCACTGGTATTAAAAAGTTATACGTGCATCACGAAGAAAAACACGTTTTTCAAAATTCCCCTTTACTCAACGATCTCAAACTTGGAAAAATCACCAAAGATCCCTTTTGTTGCCAATGTGTAACATACCCATAGGGATACTATCTTTGTGACGAGATATATCCTGAATGAGTTCCATTTGTTAAGTTGGTTACAAATTTAGCCAATGATAACCATAAAAGGTTACGCTATAAAGCTATCCATGAAGGAGAATGAAAAGATGTAGAGCGTGCTTTTGTTGTCCTTAAAAAGCAATGGGCTATATTATCCATGCCAGCTAGGGCTCATATCAAAGACAAATTAGCACGTATAATGTATACATGCATTAAATTACATAATATGGTTATCAAAGAGCGAAATGCGACTATAAGTCCACATGGTATGAGGAGGAACAACATCAACCAAATGATCTCATTTGATCGGATAAACACAAGTACCGAATCACCAAGTACATCAAGTCATCAGAAGCACATCAAAGGCTTAAAGCGGACTTAATCGAGCATGTTTCTCGTAATGTTTAAACTTATTATGTAATGATTTAATTTTAATGTTGTGTTTTATTTTATGTTTTTTATTTTTATTGTAATGTTTTTTTTAATTTTTAATGTAATGTTTTTAAAATTTCTAATATAACGGTTTTATTTAAAAAATATTAAAAGTATTATTATGGTGTGAGGGTGTTTTTTGGTGTGACTGATAAAAGTAAAGTGTGAGCGAGGGTGAGGGTGAAAAGTAGGAGAGATAAAGCTGATGTGGCTGGTGTGAGTGTGTTTTTTGGTGTGACTGGTAAATTTAGCCTTACATATTAAGGTACCAATTTTATTCATTTTTACTAAAATGCCCAAAGTTGTAAAAACGACCAAAATTGTAAATATGACGAAAACTGGTTATCACCATTGATAAACATAATGAAGTATCACTAGTGATAAAGTAATCAAATATCATTATTTATAAACATATTTATTATGTAATATTATCAGTGATATTTATTGTTGTTGGAAATACGTTTTTACGTATTTAGGAAGGATCGGTCACTCCAACGAGATACATCTAGTATGGGCTCGTGATCTAGTCATGTAACAATATAACCCATAAAACTCACATGTAGGGTGGGCTATATATATACCCCCTCCTAGCATGTTAGGAGGGGTTAGTTCTCACTTTTACACACTTCTAATCTATTATTCTCTTATTTCTCTCCAACCTCTCACTACTTTCTCTCTCTAGTTCTTCATCTATATCTCTCTCTTGTGATCATTCCAAGCTTAAGATAATCTAAGGATTTCGTAGGCCTACAATTGGTATCAAGAGCCATGGGATGATTGCTTTGTTCTTGTGTTTGTTTTAGTGGTTTTCGTGAGTTTTTGATAGTTTTTACCCAAGCTTCAAATTTTTTTCATGTTTTTGTTGTTCCAAGTGATCCAAATATCTCCTACATAGTTGTGGTAGGGATTTGGGTGCTTTGGATTGGTTAAAATCACGAATTTCTAAGCCAAAAATCTCATTTTTCTTCAAAATTTCAAAACAGTGGCGTTATTGCAAAATTTGTGCTTGAAATTCCATCGCAATACATTAGGGTTTTATTATTGCGAAATCACATATTTCGTAATACATAAGAGTTTACATATTGCGAAGATTCCATCTCAATATTGCGAAGATTCCATCTCAATAGTGCATATTGCGAAGACTCCATCTCAATATTGCATATTGCGAAGATTCCATCTCAATATTGCGAAGATTCAATCTAAATATTGCATATTGTGAAGATTGATTTTAGAGATATTGCGAAGATTACACTTTTGAGTATTGTGAAGTTTGGACATTGTTGAGTATTGCGAAGATTGGTATTGAGACATTGCGAAGATACAGAATTTTGAGTATTGCGAAGGTTGACAATTTTGAGTATTGCGAAGTTCATATTTTTTTAGTATTGGGAAGATTGGGAGTATTGCGAAGATTGAAAGTTTTGGAGTATTACGAAGATTGAAATTTTTAAAATATTGCGAAATCTTCACAAATATTCTGAGATTTTTCAAAAACGTGATTTAGAAAATTACGTGCAAGTTATTTGGTCTTGGAATTTTTTGGTTTCTCAAGAACACATCTTTAGGGGATTTCAACAAATTTTCTCGTCTTCAACTCTCGACCTTTGGATTATATACGGTTTAATCGATGGTTTGTAAAATCCCGCGAATTTATTTCTTGGTTTCTCCACGATTAGTAAAACTCCATATTTACAACAGCAAACACAATTACTTTCTTTCATTGCTCGATCAATAAGTAATCCTTACCTTTATTTGTCATCGAACTTCAATGGATTGGTTGAATTCGACATCTCAAGAGGGAGAATTGCAGAAGATGCAAGAAGAAGCAAGAAAAAGGTGTCAAGTTTTATTTTGACAATTTGAATGTCATCTCGCGAGCTTACAAAGCTCACGTATGGACCACCCTTTGTGGCAGTCTTTGGTCAAGATGCTCCTTTCTTCATTGACGCCTTGATGATAAACTTGGATATTCTTCAACAGAAAATTGACAAAGAAGACTCTAATCACAGTGAATCCATATCTGCACTTCGAGTTCTTCTGCAACAATTATTGATTTTTCTTCAATTCGATGTTTCCAAGAAAGAAAATTCAGGGCTCAGCAAGTCATTCCTTGAAGATATGCATACCGAGATTCAAGGCTTCCAAGGAACCGTGTTCAAATACGTGAACTCTCTTACGCAGTTGTTTCAAGAAAGATCACGACTTCAACTTTCTTATGATAATTTGAAGCAAGAAAATCCGATACAGATGCAAGAGGAGAATGGTCAAACGATTGACAATTTGGAGACTAAAGGTTGCAAGAGAATGGAATCAGGAGGTAAGCATGATACCAGTAGCACGTCAGGGAATGTTACAGACATCTCTTATGATGACACCATACCCATTTATGACGAAGAGCCTACAAACATGGTACAATGTCATGTTGCATATGATTTATATGCTGATGAAATGCCGCATATTGAGCATTTCGAACCTAATTATGACAAACATGGGATAGAAAAGAGTGATAGCGATACCATTTCTGATTCATCCGATGTGCGTCATAATGGGGGAGAAAGTGTTCAAAATGCTAACAATCATGATAATTACCTTATGACTGCTTCATTAACTGCTTCTGATTCCAAGGTTAAAGAGCTCGAAACGATCGTAGCTCAGCAATCAAAAGATCTTGAGGATGCCAAGCTAGAATTTTCTAAGAAAACGGATAAATTTGAAAAGTATTTTGAAAAACTTGAAAAGTCAAACGTTGTTCTTGAACGAAAATTAGATCAGAAAATTCTAGATTCTAACGCTGAAGATGTGACAATCCGTCAATTTATGGTTGATATTTTATTCTCAATATTTATTTGAAAACATTATTTTAATGTTATATTATGAACTCACTTATTTTTGGGAAGTAATTTGGATTTACGTCTTGAAGTAGCATCGACTACGTCTAAACCAGAGGATTCAACGTTACGTGCTTACGTTTACATACACCGTGTTTGGTGACAGTCCGACATTTCAGAAAATAAATTTATCTGTGAATATTACTTTGGAGTTTTAAATTTGTGTTGGTTCATAAACTCACAAATTTACGAGAAGAGATTGGGACTTACATATTTATTTTAACGTCCTTTACGACTAAACCGGAAGCCCTAGGATTACGTATTTACGTTTTCAAACTCCGTTTTTGATGAAACAATTTTTATTGGATTCGTTTTGTGACGTTGATTCATAATTTAGAAAAACGTTTTTTGTAAAACGACCCGAGGGCACGCAAATCGAGGAAACTAGAATCGAGGAGTACCCGTAAATCAATAGGGGATGTGTAAGTCCCTAATCAATGCTAGAAACCCTAATCTTAACTTAATCAACACAAGGTATTACTTTTCAAACGTAATCTTATTATTGTATAATAAAGAATTACAAGTGTTATGGATAACACCGTTTGATGACAATGTGTTGTGCACACTTTGAACAACAATAAACCCTAACTTATGAATACAGTCGTAGCTGTTTGATTCACTAAGTTATACGCACTAATGTTCTTAATATCTCAAAGTGTTAAACATTAATGCATGGATACACATCCTATTTATAGTGTTACGAGTTTGACTTAAACAGTACTTGATGTCGACTACACAAGCTTTTACAAGTTCCCACATCAGTCACATGATGTCCTTCTATTCTTGGTAGTCTTCCATTATGCTTTAAGGAACAGTTGTCAAAAACAGTTTCCTTATTCTTCATAGTCTCGAACACACAAATGGCATGTCCAAAGTGTGCTGAGAGTTATCAGGGTATTGCCACCCCTGTTAACTCTCAACCCCTCAGAGTCCCTAATACATCTTGGCTGTTATCCATCACAGCCAAGGAGTATGTCTTCAGGTAATCTTCGACTTCCCTGACAATGTCTCTGACATGGACTCCTCTGAGGTTGCTCACAGAGACTTGGATCTCTGTGAGTCTTGCGAAACTTGCCTGCCTCCTAGGCACAGGCAAGGGACTATCTATCAGCCTAATTATGTTTAAATCAATGATCAGGGAATCTAACAAGTTTAGATTCCCAACAATCTCCCCCTATTTAAACATAAATAATGCTAGATCTAATTAAGTTAAGGTAAGTGAGTTTAACAGCTTCTTCTTACACATAACAGATCTAAACAAACATACCTCATGATTTTATTAAGACTTAAAGAAAATTACAAGTTCATTACATAAGTAAAATAAAAGATGAAGGTAAAAAGGGCTGACACCATCTTTAATAGTCATCATTTTTGATTCTTTCTTCAGCTTCGGCCACATCTAATCTGTTATCAATTTCATCCTGCAAAGTCTTTGCAAACTTCTTGGAATACTCTGAGTTGATCTTGAGACACTTCTTGTGACAGAGTAGCTGAATAGTTGAAGCCAGGCACAGCTCATCTTCCCTCTGAAAAGCATACTGGCAAGCCTTGTTCATAAATGCCATTCCTCTTTCAGGCACTGAGTATGTCTGGCCATCAACAGGGCCAACAATACCATTTGGAAGGATCAAATCCCTGTGCATACCATCCACACGAACATCTTCAGTAACAAAAGTTTCATCAACAATTTGTGAAATTCTTCTTCTTTTGTTGCCTGTCTTTGGGGGTTCTTGTTCGAAAAGCTGTGGTGGGGGATCAATCTTGAGTTTGGCAGCTGTTTCCTTGATCCAGTTAAACTTAGCCTTAAGAGTTTTAAGCAGAAGGAAATTTGCCTGTCCAGACTTTTTGGCAGCTAAGGCTTCGAGTTCAAACCATTCTGATAACCCAAGTGTCTTTAACCTGAAGTTGTCAAACACATCCATATTCCTCTGTTGGTTTTCCCTCCATAAGATCATCTGTGGGGTGTTTGTGGATTTGTGAATGGTGTATTTAAACTTGGTTATATGGCCAGCAGCATACCTGTTGTTCACGCAGGCATCATAGTCAGCTTTGACTTTCTTTAAGGCCTCAGCGCGTTTTAGTTCCATTTCCCTCAACCTTTGTTTTTGTTTTTCCCTTTCAGGTGGTGTCATCTTCCTCAGAGTAGCTTCATTTAATTCTTTGGCTGTCTTGAGCTCATTTAGTCTTTTGAATTCTTCAGCCTGTTGCTCTATTTCTTCAGGAGTTAAAGGACTCTCATCGGAAGGTGTAAAGGTTGAAAAGTGGGAAAGGTCTATGGTGGATCCTCCTGTCTCTAGCATCGCAGCTATCTTCTTAAGTTTGGTGTCAGTATCAACCAAAACTATCTTCTTCCCTTTCTTCGAGACAGAGGACTCCACACTTATGTTTTTCAAATCATCAGCTCTTTTGAGAAACGCTGTCTGAGCCTGAGTTTGAATAGATTTTGGGAGAGAGCTCACAGTGAATTTTAGTTTCTTGGCTGCTGGCTCATCCTCATCCTCAGGCTTGTTGATGTTAACTAAGATCATGGATTTAGATGAGTCAGCTCCATCTTGTGTTTGTTGCTCCCCCTGAGTATCATCCTCATCATCAGGTACTATAACTGGTGTGATGACTTGTAGAGGAACAGGTGTAGTTGAGGGATTGGCTGATGATGAGCCTTGTTCAGTAGATGCAAGGCTGAGTGTAGTATTCTTCTCCCCCTCACGTTCATCCTTACTTCCCTGATGCTTGGATGAACGTGCCTGAAAACATCTTGCAATCTGCTCCACAGAGGTAGCCATGGCACGTTGTCTCTTTCTCGAAGCCCTGGCAATCTTCAGCAAGAGGTTGGCATTGGTATTAGTATTTGCCTGAACACGTCTGACAATAAAGCCAGCATGGTTGTATTGCCTGTTGCGAACCGCATTGAAGTGCCTGTTCATGTTCTTTTCTTGTTCATGGAACATAGCAGGGACAACTGAGTCAATGGCATCCTTGATTCGTGTCAAGAGATGACTGAGTCCCTGGGCCACACCTTTTCTTGCACCCTCCTGAATTGGCTCAGTGACAGCCTCAGTCACAGCCTTCTTTATGATGCCTGGAAATGTGACAGTAAAATTGTGCATCTCTGACTTGATC
This sequence comes from Glebionis coronaria, assembly GCA_025667525.1. Lineage (NCBI taxonomy): Eukaryota > Viridiplantae > Streptophyta > Magnoliopsida > Asterales > Asteraceae > Glebionis > Glebionis coronaria. The sequence goes on from JANFOE010002015.1 coordinate 95,320, forward strand.
ACATCCAGCTTCCTTGATAAACGCTCAATATCAGATTGATGATGTACGGGCTGAAGATTCTTGATATTGAGGCTTTGCTGAGCAAAATCATCCCCCCTTGGAATTAAGTCAAAGTTGGTCTGGGCTGGATGATCAAACATGAGGAATTCGGCTGTTGGATCATATGTTGGTCTTTGGAAGACTGTTGTTGCAGATGTAGCAGAGTTTGGAGTGTCAACAGCTTCCTTGAGAGGAGAAGTCTTGTTATCTTCTTTAGGAGGAGAGGCTGACAGCTAGTCATCCTCATCTTCTTCATCCTCTTCATCAAACATTCCCTCAGGGAATTCATCTTCAGGCATGGGCTCAAACTCAGAGACATAATCTTCTACTGAGAGCATTTCTTCATCAGCATTGAGCACAGGTTCTTCTTCATTTGGATTGTCCTGAGTCATTGTTTCAGCCTCCTTTTCGTGTACCTGAGATTCTTTGACTGGCTGTACAATTTCAGCCTGCAAGTTTGTTGTAATTAGTAACAGGGAAAAATATAAGGGGAATGGTCGCCATTTCGCTGTCCCAGAGAGGCTGAGGGTGATTACTCAGCCACTCCAAAGGATAAATCCTTGGGATTCTTTTAAGTGTGAATGAAGTGTGGTTAATGGTCGCCATTCGCTGCCCCTAGGAAAGCTGAGTGTGATTATCCAGCCCCCCAAAAGGTAAAAAACCTTTGGGACTCTTTTGATTGTGAAACATATGTTGTTTAATGATCGTCGGTCGCTGCCCCTAGGAAAGCTGAGTGTGATTATTCAGCCCCCCCAAAAGGTAAAACCTTTGGGACTCTTTTAAGAGTGAAACATATGTTGTTGTAGGTCGCCTGTTACGCTGCCCCTAGGAAAGCTGAGGGTGATGATTCAGCTCCCCCTGAAAGGATAAATCCTTTGGGACTCTTTTAAGGAGGGAACCAAGAGGCTGTGTGAAGTACAGCTGATCAAGGTTGAGACATTAATGTATTCAGGTTGTTGTTAGCCTGAATACTGTCTAGAGGGTTCAGGGTCATCGGGGTGCTTTATAAACACAAATGAATCACTCCCTGGTGCAAAGACAGGGTGTACAGAAGTCTTAAAGTATTCTAAGTGTAATGATAGACTTCTATGGGTCGAGGATTACCCTAACTTCACCACTCTCTCCTACAGACAAATGAGAGTGGTTGCTTGTGAACCTCTAAAAATGTACACTGATTACCTGTGAGATATCAGCTTGGTTTGGCTGGTTTCCTGTTGTCTCTGCTGACCTAGAGACACTAGACGCCTGTTGTTTGTCAGCCAAAGATTCTGAATCCACAAGAGTATCTGGACCAGAGGTGGTGTCAATCTTCTTTTCCTTGGCCTTACTAACAGCTTTGGAGAGGGAAGAAGAGGGGATTTTCTTCTTCTTTGGCTGTTGGCCAGATGAAGCCTTGGACTTAGTAGTGTGCTGCCCAGAGGTCAAAGACATAGACTTGCCAGCGACACTAGAAGTATTCACCTTCTGAGAGGAAGGGAGCAAGGGCTTCTCAGCGTTAGGTACCTGGTTGGCCACGTTCAGCATGTGTGCAGTGACAGGGATATCCTCAGCTCCTATTTCCTTGTAGATGGCGCCAGTGATGCGATAGGGCTTAAGGGCAGTCAAAGCCTTGTTGTGGTAATTTTCTCCCAGCAAACTCTCAAAGATCAGGGACAGGAAGCGCACATAACAGATGTTCTTTTCCCTGACCTGATTCCTTCCCTTCAGTTGTTCTACCAGGTTTGAGAATAGGATGCTTCCAAAGTCGACATCAGCTCCCCAGATTAATCCATACGCAATAGCCTGATGATTGGACGACATCTGATCCTGTGATCCCTGCATTCCTCCCAGGGACTTCACAATGTGGGTGAAGAGGACACGCCACATAGGGGTGAAATACTTAATCTTCAGAGGGGATTTGGCGAGGACTTCAGCTGGTGTTAGGGCAGGATTAACATCATGGCAAGGGTTTAGTGTAGCCAGGGCTTCCTTGACAGCCTTTTTGTCAACAGTCTTCAAGCATTCATCTCCATGTTTTAGTCCGGCCACACTGGAAAAGTCTTTAAGGGAAAAAGCAAAAGGATGTTCATTGCATGAGAGGCTAAATGTAATGGTGTCTTCTACTACTTCAGCAGAATACCAGAATTCCCTAAGGTATTCTTGGTAAAAAGTAGATGGAGATTTGGTGAAGGCTTCATTTAGGTCACAATTCTGCATGAAATTTACCAGATCTGAATAGGTGCTGTTTGGTTCCTTAATCCATCCAATGGCGTTTTTGGAAGCGATGATGCTCTCGTTGATCTCGAAGTTCACATTGGAGGCTTTTGTAACGGGAAACGCCATTGATTTGAGGTTGAAGGTGAATGAAAATGGCGGATGGTTGAGAGAGATAAGAATTTAGAGAGAGAAGTTGATTTTAGAATGGTGGTGGGTGAGAAGAGAAAGAAGACAATATATATTCAAACTTAAATGAACAGTTATTCAACCGTATTAAATGCAAGAGCGAAAATGACTGCTCAAGTGGGTCCCCTTGACCTTTCAAAAAGTTTGTCTCCTCGTTATCCGAAAAATAAATGATTAAATATTTGAGAATGTTTTTTGCATTTACTTGGAAAGTAACTACCTAGTTTCATGTGAAAAACATTTAATAAACATTTAATATAGAATCAATCATTTAATGAATACATTTAATATCAAGCCACAGGCTTTGAGATATTGAGCATCCCTAGCTCAGCAACTAGCCTGTTGAACGAAGGTTCAGCCAAAGGCTTTGTAAATATATCAGCTAGTTGCAGCTCTGTGGGAACAAAATGCAGCTCAATATCTCCCTTCATTATATGATCCCTGATAAAAAGATACTTGATATCAATGTGTTTGGTGCGGGAGTGAAGAACAGGGTTGTTGGATATGGCAATGGCGCTGGTGTTGTCACAAAAGATTGGTACTTTGTCATACAAGATTTCATAGTCAGCCAATTGACTTTTCATCCAGAGCACCTGAGCACAACAGCTGGCTGCAGCGACATATTCTGCTTCAGCTGAAGACATAGCCACAGAGTTTTGCTTCTTAGCACTCCATCCAACCAATTTTCCTCCTAGGATTTGACAGCTGCCTAAAGTACTTTTCCTGTCAATACAGCATCCAGCATAATCTGAATCTGAATAGGCCTTGAGATCAAAGCCTGATTCCTTTGGATACCATAGACCTAGGGATGGTGTTCCTTTGAGATACCTGAAAATTCTCTTAACAGCCACTAGATGGGATTCTTTTGGATTAGCTTGGTACCTTGCACAGAGACATGTGGAGAATTGGATATCTGGACGACTAGCTGTTAGATACATTAGTGACCCAATCATACCTCTATATAAAGTCTCATTGACAGAGACCCCTGACTCATCAGGGCCCAAGTTGTTGGGTGGAAGCATGGGGCATTTCACTGATGCACAATCAGCTAAGTCATATTTTTTAAGTAAATCCTTAACATACTTTTCTTGACAAATAGAAATTACCTTAGGACATTGTTTAATTTGAAAGCCCAAAAAGTAAGTTAATTCACCCATCATACTCATCTCATATTTCTTGGTCATTAATTTAGCAAAACGTTTACTAAGATTGACATTTGTTGACCCAAAGATGATATCATCCACATAAATCTGCACAATGATGAAATCACTCTTGTCCTTGAAGGTAAAGAGTGTTTTATCAATAGAACCCCTGATAAATTTATTTTCAGATAAGAAATTTGAAAGAGTTTCATACCATGCTCTTGGAGCTTGTTTCAGACCATACATTGCCTTGTGAAGTCTGTACACATGGTTGGGAAACTCGCTGTTCTCAAATCCTTCAGGCTGTGCAACATAGACTTCCTCAGCCAAATCACAATTGAGGAAGGCACTCTTTACATCCATCTGATACACAGTGATGTTCATATAGGCAGCATAAGCAAGAAAGATTCTGATGGCCTCAAGTCTAGCAACAGGTGCAAAAGTTTCATCATAATCAATTCCTTCAGTCTGAGAGAACCCCTGTGCTACCAGTCTTGCCTTGTTCCTGATGATGTTCCCAATTTCATCCATCTTATTTCTATAGATCCATCTAGTGCCTGTGATATTCTTTCTAGGTGGAGCTGGCACTAGTGTCCATTCTTTGTTCCTTTTGAACTGATTGATTTCTTCTTGCATAGCAGCTACCCATCCTTCTTCTACTAGGGCCTCAGCAACTCTTTTAGGTTCAATTTGAGAAAGAAATTCAGCAAATAGACATTCATTGGCTGAGGCTGACTCTGAGTTTTGGATTCGCTGTCTGGTTGTGACCCCTGCATTTGGTTCCCCAATAATGTTGACAAGAAGAATGTGTTGATCTCTGGACCACTTATTTTGAGGAGCTGAGGATTCAAGAACAGGGGTACTTGAGGGCACAGCTGGTACAATTTGAGTCTCATCCTGCTGACTAGGAGGGCTTTCTTCAAAGACTACTTCAGTGTCAGAGTCTTCTTCAGCCATATCAAGGGAAGCTATTTCATTATCAGCAGGAGAATCTTCAGAGATTTGAAGAATTGGTGAGTCATCAATATCATGAGAAGGACCATCAGAGATTTGAGGTTCTTCTTCATCAAGTTCCTGAGAGGTAGGAACTTCTATGTTGTGAGTAGACAGAGGGTCAAAAGCAGGAACATAACGAGTGAGAATGTTGGAGTGGTGATGACAGGTAGGTCTGGGTTCTGTGAACTCATCACTTGGGAAAGAAATATTTTCATTAAAATCTACTTCATCACCCTCTGTTCCTGTCCTCTGTATGACTTCATCATCTTCATTGAATCTGACATGGAAAGTTTCTTCTACTTCTTGTCTTCTGATGTTGAATACTCTGAAGGCTTTGGCTGTTGGAGAGTATCCCAAAAAGAATCCATCATCAGCTTTTTCATCAAACTTTCCAAGTTTATCCCTGTAGTTATAAATAAACACAGGGCATCCAAACACATGAAAATAGCTGACGTCTGGAGATCTTTTTCTGAAAACTTCATAGGAGGTTTTGCCATGTCTTTTGACAATGATTGATCTGTTTTGAGTGTAGCAGGCAGTGTGTACAGCTTCTCCCCAAAATTGCTTTGGTAAGGCTGCACCATTTAACATAGTTCTTGCTGCTTCAATCAGAGTCCTGTTTCTTCTTTCAGCCACACCATTTTGTTCAGGAGTGCCAGCTGAAGAGAAGTTCTGAGAAATCCCTTTTTCATCACAAAATGATTCAAGTTGATGATTCTTGAATTCTGTACCATTATCACTTCTTAGAGCTTTGACTCTAACATCATTCATATTTTCAACCTGTCTGATGAAGGACATGATGGTATCAGCTGCATCACTTTTCCTTCTGAGGAAGAACACCCATGTATATCTTGAAAATTCATCAACTATGACCAAGGTGTATTTGTTGTGATTAATGGTTTGAGGTTTGACAGGCCCAAACAAGTCCATGTGAAGGAGATGTAAGCACTTGTCAATAGAGAATGATTGCCTAGTCTTGAATGAAGACCTGTGATGTTTTCCTTTGACACAGGCAGAACAAGTTTTGTCTTTGGAAAACATTACTGAAGGTAGACCAGCAACCAAGTTTTGAGTGGATATCTTATTGATGTTCTTGAAGTTGAGATGAGACAGTCTTTTGTGCCACAGCCAGTTGACACTTTCAGAGGCTTTGGCAAGAAAACAATTTGAACTGTCTTCAGAGCACACAGCCATGTTGATGACGTAAACATCTCTCCTTCTAGGTGCAACCAGCACAACATCATTATTTTTGTTGAATATGGTTCCATGAGTCTTAGTAAACAAAACCTTATAGTCAGCATCACATAATAGGCTGATGCTAATAAGATTGTGTTTAAGACCATTCACATATGCAACCCTGGTAAATGTGATCCCATTGCAATTCACTGAGCCATATCCTTCTGTGTCACCTGAAGAGTTATCTCCAAACACCACTTTGGGACCTGGCTCCTTTGAGTATCTGTGCAGGTATTGTTGAATCCCTGTCATGTGTCTAGAACAGCCACTATCTAGATACCATACTGATTCCTTGAGATATTTCTGCACAGATACATAGAAACAGATTAGTTCCTATGGTGAACCCACTTTCCAGTGGGTTCCCTGAATTGCTTGTTAGCAACTCTTGTGTTCCTGAAAAACTTTTGGCGTTGGGATGGACAGTTCATTGTGTCATGGTTATAACTCCCACAGATATCACACCCAGGGAAGTCACCACACTCGTCTGAGTGATGGTCTGTGAACCCACAGAATTTACAGGGAGGATAAGATTTTTAATTTCCCTGTTGTCTTTTGGAACTCTGTGGTCTGTCCCTAGAGGGTGTCTGAGCTCTTTTAGCTACCATGTGTCTATCATGATCTAAGGTAGAATGGTGAGAATTTTTACAAACATTGCAATAAGGTTTGATTAACCTTTCCCCTTTGGGTTCACCTAGGACTGACTTAGGTTCATGAGAAGTAGAGCATTCAGCGGAAGGCTTAATGTGTTGTTTCAAGAGTTCTACTTCTTTCATAAGAGACAACAGGCGATCTTCAGTGGTGGGGTCAACCTTATTCACAGCTTTAGTAGTAACAGGCTTAAAAGCTACTTGTTTACCAGTTTGTTTAGCAGGCACACGAAAAACTTTGGCTGGAGGATTCTCAATGTCTGTCCTAAGTTCGTCCTTAGCAGATCTAGAAGAACTGCTAGGTTCAACTCCAGAGAGTTTGGGCAAAGGTGGTAGCTCCGCCACATCTTCAGAGACAGGGTCATTAGTCAAAGAGGTATCTGACATATGAATAGTCTCTGTAGATTTAAAGACAATGTCTTTGGGTTTGGTGAGAATCCTCAGCTTTTTATTCTTAGCAGTTATATCCCTGTTTAAGTCAGCAGGCACTTCATCCCTAATCAATTCATCAATAGTAAACCTAGCACACAGCCATTTTTCAATAATCTTGTTCAATTCAGTGACTTGATCATTTAAAGCTATGTTTTTCAAGGTTAATCTAGCTACTTCATTTTGCAGGGATATTTTCTCTAAGTTAACCCGCCTGAGAGTTTCACATTCAGCCTTAGCATTTATCATTTCAGATTTAACAGAGTGAAACTTATCAAGTAGGTTCTTCCTTTGTTCCTCAACAAAGTGCAAATCAACAATGGTGTAATCAAGGACATGCTTACGGTCATCACTATCAGACATAGATAAAAGCCTGTGTACCTTTTTCATTGTGATGTCAACCCATTGTCCTGATCTTGCATCACCTTTTCCAACAGCTGGTTCATCCTCAGCTATCGCCATAAAAGCCCTGACTCTTGTGGTGTCTTCTTCATCTGAGGTTAGTGGTTCATCATTCCAATCATAAGTTTCAGCAACCAACCCTTTATCTGTCTTTTTCTCACCACCTTTCTTTTTGGACATGGCTTCAATCTTCAAGTTCATTTGTTCTAACTCAGCTTTAAGTGCCTTGTACTTATTTTTGTAATCTTTCTTCTCAGTGTCTGAAGAATTGGATTGAGATGAGTTGTTATGTTGTTTGAACTTGTATGGTTTGGATGAAGATGATGGATAGGATGGTGAGGATGTCTTGGTGGAAGGACACTCTTTTTGATAATGTCCAAGCTTTCCACAGGCAAAACATGTTTCTTTTGACCTGTCAGTTGGTTTGCTAGCTGATCCTACTCTTCCAGATCTTTTATAGTATCTTCTTTGGTTGGCTAGCAATGCTCTTTCATGGAATTCTGCATTGAGGTCTGACAAGAACTCTTGGCTGCTACGGGTATCTTCTTCAATATCAGAATCGCTGTCATGAGGATGTGTTGCAGAGATCAAAGCTTTGGAAGATGCTCCTTGGACTACAAATCTTTCAGTCTCTGATTTGTAGATAGTATCGATCAGCCCTTCTTCATAATTGTACTTACCATAGAGCTGAGCAAGGGTATCATTTTTGATTGAGTTGTTAGCTCTCTGAGTCTGATTCATGCTCAGCCACTTTCTTGGAAGGCTGTTGACAAAAGTAGCATTGATCTCAGCTTGACCAATAGTGACATCATTCATAGCAAGGTCATTTAGAAGAATCTTCAGCCTAGTATAGGTTTGCTGAACTTTTTCACCTTCAAGTGACTTAAAGGCATTAAACTGAAGTCTGAGTGCCTGAATCTTTGTCTCTCTTGTTTCAGAGGGTCCTTCATGGCCAAGAATGAGGTCTGTCCACATTTGTTTAGCTGTGGGACACTGAATGACAGACTTCATGATATGCTTGGGAAGACAGGAAATTATGATGCTTTTCAGAGGGGATTTGGCGAGGACTTCAGCTGGTGTTAGGGCAGGATTAACATCATGGCAAGGGTTTAGTGTAGCCAGGGCTTCCTTGACAGCCTTTTTGTCAACAGTCTTCAAGCATTCATCTCCATGTTTTAGTCCGGCCACACTGGAAAAGTCTTTAAGGGAAAAAGCAAAAGGATGTTCATTGCATGAGAGGCTAAATGTAATGGTGTCTTCTACTACTTCAGCAGAATACCAGAATTCCCTAAGGTATTCTTGGTAAAAAGTAGATGGAGATTTGGTGAAGGCTTCATTTAGGTCACAATTCTGCATGAAATTTACCAGATCTGAATAGGTGCTGTTTGGTTCCTTAATCCATCCAATGGCGTTTTTGGAAGCGATGATGCTCTCGTTGATCTCGAAGTTCACATTGGAGGCTTTTGTAACGGGAAACGCCATTGATTTGAGGTTGAAGGTGAATGAAAATGGCGGATGGTTGAGAGAGATAAGAATTTAGAGAGAGAAGTTGATTTTAGAATGGTGGTGGGTGAGAAGAGAAAGAAGACAATATATATTCAAACTTAAATGAACAGTTATTCAACCGTATTAAATGCAAGAGCGAAAATGACTGCTCAAGTGGGTCCCCTTGACCTTTCAAAAAGTTTGTCTCCTCGTTATCCGAAAAATAAATGATTAAATATTTGAGAATGTTTTTTGCATTTACTTGGAAAGTAACTACCTAGTTTCATGTGAAAAACATTTAATAAACATTTAATATAGAATCAATCATTTAATGAATACATTTAATATCAAGCCACAGGCTTTGAGATATTGAGCATCCCTAGCTCAGCAACTAGCCTGTTGAACGAAGGTTCAGCCAAAGGCTTTGTAAATATATCAGCTAGTTGCAGCTCTGTGGGAACAAAATGCAGCTAAATATCTCCCTTCATTATATGATCCCTGATAAAAAGATACCTGATATCAATGTGTTTGGTGCGGGAGTGAAGAACAGGGTTGTTGGATATGGCAATGGCGCTGGTGTTGTCACAAAAGATTGGTACTTTGTCATACAAGATTTCATAGTCAGCCAATTGACTTTTCATCCAGAGCACCTGAGCACAACAGCTGGCTGCAGCGACATATTCTGCTTCAGCTGAAGACATAGCCACAGAGTTTTGCTTCTTAGCACTCCATCCAACCAATTTTCCTCCTAGGATTTGACAGCTGCCTGAAGTACTTTTCCTGTCAATACAGCATCCAACATAATCTGAATCTGAATAGGCCTTGAGATCAAAGCCTGATTCCTTTGGATACCATAAACCTAGGGATGGTGTTCCTTTGAGATACCTGAAAATTCTCTTAACAGCCACTAGATGGGATTCTTTTGGATTAGCTTGGTACCTTGCACAGAGACATGTGGAGAATTGGATATCTGGACGACTAGCTGTTAGATACATCAGTGACCCAATCATACCTCTATATAAAGTCTCATTGACAGAGACCCCTGACTCATCAGGGCCCAAGTTGTTGGGTGGAAGCATGGGGCATTTCACTGATGCACAATCAGCTAAGTCATATTTTTTAAGTAAATCCTTAACATACTTTTCTTGACAAATAGAAATTACCTTAGGACATTGTTTAATTTGAAAGCCCAAAAAGTAAGTTAATTCACCCATCATACTCATCTCATATTTCTTGGTCATTAATTTAGCAAAACGTTTACTAAGATTGACATTTGTTGACCCAAAGATGATATCATCCACATAAATCTGCACAATGATGAAATCACTCTTGTCCTTGAAGGTAAAGAGTGTTTTATCAATAGAACCCCTGATAAATTTATTTTCAGATAAGAAATTTGAAAGAGTTTCATACCATGCTCTTGGAGCTTGTTTCAGACCATACATTGCCTTGTGAAGTCTGTACACATGGTTGGGAAACTCGCTGTTCTCAAATCCTTCAGGCTGTGCAACATAGACTTCCTCAGCCAAATCACCATTGAGGAAGGCACTCTTTACATCCATCTGATACACAGTGATGTTCATATAGGCAGCATAAGCAAGAAAGATTCTGATGGCCTCAAGTCTAGCAACAGGTGCAAAAGTTTCATCATAATCAATTCCTTCAGTCTGAGAGAACCCCTGTGCTACCAGTCTTGCCTTGTTCCTGATGATGTTCCCAATTTCATCCATCTTATTTCTATAGATCCATCTAGTGCCTGTGATATTCTTTCTAGGTGGAGCTGGCACTAGTGTCCATTCTTTGTTCCTTTTGAACTGATTGATTTCTTCTTGCATAGCAGCTACCCATCCTTCTTCTACTAGGGCCTCAGCAACTCTTTTAGGTTCAATTTGAGAAAGAAATTCAGCAAATAGACATTCATTGGCTGAGGCTGACTCTGAGTTTTGGATTCGTTGTCTGGTTGTGACCCCTGCATTTGGTTCCCCAATAATGTTGACAAGAAGAATGTGTTGATCTCTGGACCACTTATTTTGAGGAGCTGGGGATTCAAGAACAGGGGTACTTGAGGGCACAGCTGGTACAATTTGAGTCTCATCCTGCTGACTAGGAGGGCTTTCTTCAAAGACTACTTCAGTGTCAGAGTCTTCTTCAGCCATATCAAGGGAAGCTATTTCATTATCAGCAGGAGAATCTTCAGAGATTTGAAGAATTGGTGAGTCATCAATATCATGAGAAGGACCATCAGAGATTTGAGGTTCTTCTTCATCAAGTTCCTGAGAGGTAGGAACTTCTATGTTGTGAGTAGACAGAGGGTCAAAAGCAGGAACATACCGAGTGAGAATGTTGGAGTGGTGATGACAGGTAGGTCTGGGTTCTGTGAACTCATCACTTGGGAAAGAAATATTTTCATTAAAATCTACTTCATCACCCTCTATTCCTGTCCTCTGTATGACTTCATCATCTTCATTGAATCTGACATGGAAAGTTTCTTCTACTTCTTGTCTTCTGATGTTGAATACTCTGAAGGCTTTGGCTGTTGGAGAGTATCCCAAAAAGAATCCATCATCAGCTTTTTCATCAAACTTTCCAAGTTTATCCCTGTAGTTATAAATAAACACAGGGCATCCAAACACATGAAAATAGCTGACGTCTGGAGATCTTTTTCTGAAAACTTCATAGGAGGTTTTGCCATGTCTTTTGACAATGATTGATCTGTTTTGAGTGTAGCAGGCAGTGTGTACAGCTTCTCCCCAAAATTGCTTTGGTAAGGCTGCACCATTTAACATAGTTCTTGCTGCTTCAATCAGAGTCCTGTTTCTTCTTTCAGCCACACCATTTTGTTCAGGAGTGCCAGCTGAAGAGAAGTTCTGAGAAATCCCTTTTTCATCACAAAATGATTCAAGTTGATGATTCTTGAATTCTGTACCATTATCACTTCTTAGAGCTTTGACTCTAACATCATTCATATTTTCAACCTGTCTGATGAAGGACAAGATGGTATCAGCTGCATCACTTTTCCTTCTGAGGAAGAACACCCATGTATATCTTGAAAATTCATCAACTATGACCAAGGTGTATTTGTTGTGATTAATGGTTTGAGGTTTGACAGGCCCAAACAAGTCCATGTGAAGGAGATGTAAGCACTTGTCAATAGAGAATGATTGCCTAGTCTTGAATGAAGACCTGTGATGTTTTCTTTTGACACAGGCAGAACAAGTTTTGTCTTTGGAAAACATTACTGAAGGTAGACCAGCAACCAAGTTTTGAGTGGATATCTTATTGATGTTCTTGAAGTTGAGATGAGACAGTCTTTTGTGCCACAGCCAGTTGACACTTTCAGAGGCTTTGGCAAGAAAACAATTTGAACTGTCTTCAGAGCACACAGCCATGTTGATGACATAAACATCTCTCCTTCTAGGTGCAACCAGCACAACATCATTATTTTTGTTGAATATGGTTCCATGAGTCTTAGTAAACAAAACCTTATAGTCAGCATCACATAATAGGCTGATGCTAATAAGATTGTGTTTAAGACCATTCACATATGCAACCCTGGTAAATGTGATCCCATTGCAATTCACTGAGCCATATCCTTCTGTGTCACCTGAAGAGTTATCTCCAAACACCACTTTGGGACCTGGCTCCTTTGAGTATCTGTGCAGGTATTGTTGAATCCCTGTCATGTGTCTAGAACAGCCACTATCTAGATACCATACTGATTCCTTGAGATATTTCTGCACAGATACATAGAAACAGATTAGTTCCTATGGTGAACCCACTTTCCAGTGGGTTCCCTGAATTGCTTGTTAGCAACTCTTGTGTTCCTGAAAAACTTTTGGCGTTGGGATGGACAGTTCATTGTGTCATGGTTATAACTCCCACAGATATCACACCCAGGGAAGTCACCACACTCGTCTGAGTGATGGTCTGTGAACCCACAGAATTTACAGGGAGGATAAGATTTGTAATTTCCCTGTTGTCTTTTGGAACTCTGTGGTCTGTCCCTAGAGGGTGTCTGAGCTCTTTTAGCTACCATGTGTCTATCATGATCTAAGGTAGAATGGTGAGAATTTTTACAAACATTGCAATAAGGTTTGATTAACCTTTCCCCTTTGGGTTCACCTAGGACTGACTTAGGTTCATGAGAAGTAGAGCATTCAGCGGAAGGCTTAATGTGTTGTTTCAAGAGTTCTACTTCTTTCATAAGAGACAACAGGCGATCTTCAGTGGTGGGGTCAACCTTATTCACAGCTTTAGTAGTAACAGGCTTAAAAGCTACTTGTTTACCAGTTTGTTTAGCAGGCACACGAAAAACTTTGGCTGGAGGATTCTCAATGTCTGTCCTAAGTTCGTCCTTAGCAGATCTAGAAGAACTGCTAGGTTCAACTCCAGAGAGTTTGGGCAAAGGTGGTAGCTCCGCCACATCTTCAGAGACAGGGTCATTAGTCAAAGAGGTATCTGACATATGAATAGTCTCTGTAGATTTAAAGACAATGTCTTTGGGTTTGGTGAGAATCCTCAGCTTTTTATTCTTAGCAGTTATATCCCTGTTTAAGTCAGCAGGCACTTCATCCCTAAGCAATTCATCAATAGTAAACCTAGCACACAGCCATTTTTCAATAATCTTGTTCAATTCAGTGACTTGATCATTTAAAGCTATGTTTTTCAAGGTTAATCTAGCTACTTCATTTTGCAGGGATATTTTCTCTAAGTTAACCCGCCTGAGAGTTTCACATTCAACCTTAGCATTTATCATTTCAGATTTAACAGAGTGAAACTTATCAAGTAGGTTCTTCCTTTGTTCCTCAACAAAGTGCAAATCAACAATGGTGTAATCAAGGACATGCTTACGGTCATCACTATCAGACATAGATAAAAGCCTGTGTACCTTTTTCATTGTGATGTCAACCCATTGTCCTGATCTTGCATCACCTTTTCCAACAGCTGGTTCATCCTCAGCTATCGCCATAAAAGCCCTGACTCTTGTGGTGTCTTCTTCATCTGAGGTTAGTGGTTCATCATTCCAATCATAAGTTTCAGCAACCAACCCTTTCTCTGTCTTTTTCTCACCACCTTTCTTTTTGGACATGGCTTCAATCTTCAAGTTCATTTGTTCTAACTCAGCTTTAAGTGTAATACAAGGCTTTTGATACCCTATATTAAAGTTCAAGTTCGTTATAGTTCCGAATCTTTTCGAATTGAAAACCGGTCTTAAGTGCGACTCAATCGTCTTTTGGTGAATCAAGAGAATGGTTTGGTTTGTTGTAAACTAATTGCAAGTAATTAAAGTGTCGTTAAGTAAAGCGGAAGTTAAAAGATTAATTTGGATGACGAGTAAAAATAAATGCATATAAACGTAAGGGTGACAATGAAAAATACTAACTCTTTAAATAAAACTAACACTTGGAAAATTTAGAAAAATAAAAAGTACTATAAGAAAGTTAGATCGAAAGAAACCAACACAAACCAAAAGGGAGACCCGATCGGAATGTTTTCCGATCGGATGGTCGGAATATGGGTAAAACGACACAATCGGAATATAGGGACAATGACATACAATCGGAATGTATATAAAAAGGGTCAATCGGAATACTTGCTTAAGGGTTCAATCGGAATATGGGAAAGCCTACACAATCGGAATATTAGATAAAAGGGGTCAATCGGAACACTTAAACTCTGACTCAATCGGAATACCTAACACCTTACCGTCGGAATATTAAGGGAGACACCAATCGGAAAGAGAGGAAGGGTTGCCGATCGGAAAAGGGATTTAAGCCCTTTCCGAAAATGGAGGAAATCAGTTGGGGAACACCCGGTCGGAATAACACCAATCGGAAAGGGGAGTTTACCACCCTTTCCGAAATTTGTGGAAAATGAGCAAAAAGCTAGGAAATAAGCTATTAGATCGAGCTTATTCCCAAAACTAAATCGCATCAACTAAACCGAATCAAATAAGCACTATGATCAACTTATTCAACTCGAAATTAAGCAACTTTTTAGATCAAACAATAAAAACATAAACTTTTTAATAAAACTTTTTAATAAGAAAAATAAGCTAATCATAAAAATAAGCCAATAAGCACAAAAGTCTTAAAGCTTAATCAAATGAAAACTTATAAAATGATCAAAAGATTAACTTTTTTAGCATGACATCAATTAGAACAACACGGATCACATGATAATCACACCAAAATCAATCTTAAATCAAAGAAAAGTAGAATGAGATTAGGAAATAAAAGCTTAAAATAGAACTTTGATTAATGAAATAAGCAATACAAAAGTATTTAATCTTGAAAGATTAAAAGAAAAAGATGAACTAGTGAGAGAAAGTTTAAGACTTTCTCTCTCTAAAAACTAAAAAGTGAAAATTAACTAAAAACTCTCACCACCCTCCTAATGACTATTAGGAGGGTATTTATAGGGAAGGTGGAAGGAGTGCATGTGTTGCATTTTCTTTCTTGCTTTCTTCACGTTTTCTCGACTCGACTTTAATTCTTCGTCTTTGTCGTCTCGGGATTTGAACTTGTCTTTTAATTTTCTTCTTCTATTAGACTTAAGTTCTTCGACTTCGTTAAACTTCCGTCTTTTAACTTTTTCTTCGATAAATCTTCAGAATAGGTCTTGGACTTCCGTTCTTTTTGCACTCTTGATCTTTTGACTTCGTCTTTTTCCCGTTTTCTTCAGTAAAAGCCCGTGAAAGCCCGTGTTTTCTTCCTTTTTCATATTTAGGTCCTAAAACACAATAAAAACACAAACCACGCATAATTCCGACTTTTACGACATAAATCACACGTTTTGGTCTTGTTATTATTGGAAATAAGTGGTAAAAGGATAAGTGTTTTCACACTTATTAAATCCCCTACACTTGACCATTGCAATGCCCTCATGCAATGCATTAATTTTAAAGCACGGTTTACATTCTCCATCATAAATAACCAACCTTGGCCTTTATTAAATACTAATCATAAAAGATAGAAATAAGAAAAGAAATTAAAAACTTACATTGGGTTTTGGCGGCCATGAACGTTTATCATCCTCAAGTTTCACGTTCCCCATACCAAGCTTAGAAATGAGATCATTGTTATTATAAGTTAGCAAACTATCATGAACTCATGTGGGCCAATTATTCACTTAGACTCCCTTATTCCTAGGTGTATCTCTTATATTTTATTTTTGTCTTGAATGATCACGAGGATGCATTGTTTGACTTATTTCGATATTTATTTAGTCCGAAAATAAGGTGAACGATTTAATCAATAGTTAGCTAAAGGACCAAATCTTTTAAAACTGCTTCTCGGGATATCAGAAAGTTCATATCTTGGCATAACTTGGTTCGCGATTTGAGACCTTTCTCGGGCCGATATTTGGCAGCGACTTCATACTTCGAATCTTCGAGAGACGTTCTTGAAATTATGGTCTTCTCTTCATAATAGGAATTTCTTCACTTGAAGTTTTTGAGAGATTCTTCATCTTTGGACCACGACTTCTTCATTTTTCTCCAATCTTTATTTTGGACTTTGATATACAACGATCCGCCTCCTTTTAGGACTTGGATCTATTTATCCTCATACCTTGTTAGGCTCTTTTTGGATAGACTTCTCCATGACTTTTGGGGAGTTCTTGCTTTTCGTCGTGTGTCTTGATCCTTCATATTGATTTTCGATAAATGATTCTTCACATCACTTTTGGATCTTTAGCAACAAACTGTAGCCCTCATGCCTTGTTAGGGCCTTTTCGGACTCGCCAATCTTCGCGCCCCGCTTCATAAGTTATGCCTTGGCTATGAACTCTCGTCATTACCGAGCAACTTTTAAACGATCTGGGGCTAGAAGCTAAGTAACCTTTTAAATCGTACAACCTTATTTATTAGCAGATAAATTTATTAAGCAAGCGGAGGGAGAATAGGCTCATAATTAACTCACATAAATTCACGAAAGAATACCGAACTTATAATTGACTCTATCATCTCTCGTCCTCCACAGTTTAAAATCTCAAGGAATGAGACTCGTGGATGCTTAGCCTATTAAATCAAAGTTTTGGGTTTTCGAGTCGCCTATAGGATCTTGCAAATTCTTAGACTTTTTCAAGTTTAGAAATCGCATTTTAAAGTTCCCTTGATAAACGACTCTCTAGGATCAATTATAGGAACTTGCGAAAAGTTCTTGTTCTTAACCTGTGAGAGTTAAGACTTTCGCGTTTTATAGCTCCCTATATAAAAGCCTAGCAAAACTTGACTTAAACACGTTAAGGATACTAGCTAGAGTAAACTTAGGTAAGTAAACTCGGGTTGAGTCAAAATGTTCACGACTAAGAAAAAATCTAAAACCACTTTATTGAAAAACTATTCTAGCAAGGGAAGAAAATAAACATAATAAAGGAAAATGCAACTATACACCAGGCCAAAATAGATTAAAAATTTTGAAAAATGTCGAAAAATCAAATTTTCCGGTTAAAATGAGGGCAAATTCATGGAAAAGACCACTTACTTCGATAGAAGTCCCCCCTACACTTGAGATAAACATTGTCCTCAATGTTTAAGCATGTGGGAGTAAACTCCCCTACACTTAGGACATTGTGCACTTTGTTTAAATCTTGCTAAGGAAAGGACAACTAAAGTGAATTCAATGTGAACATATAGAATATGAAATATTGAATCACAAGAGTTTAGGATAGAACCGGGAAGATGGAAAACACGGTATCACGGTTCGTCAAAAGTCATCAAGATGCTCTCTGAAGCTTGAATCCCTGCACAGCACAAGAAACAAGACAACAAACATATGCGGGGCTCCCCCTACACTTATTATGAAAGCAGTAATGGATAGAACACGGGTTGCCTCCCGAGAAGCGCTTGTTTTTGTTCACCGAGTCATGAGCCTGACTCGACCCAATTTTAGTTCATGGGGAACGTGGTGAGGGATGGAATCATCTCTTGAGAGATGTCCTCACCAAAGTACAGCTTCAAACGCTGGCCATTCACCTTGAAATTGGGCCCATTCGGCTGAGAAAGCTCAATGGTCCCATACGGAAAGACTTTGGCGACGGTGAATGGACCAGTCCAGCGGCTCTTCAACTTGCCAGAGAAGATCTTCAACCGAGAGTTAAAGAGTAAGACTTGATCACCAGCGTGGAACTCTCGGTTCTTGATTTTAGCATCGTGGATCATCTTCGTCTTCTCCTTGTAGATCAGCGAGTTCTCATAAGCTTCATTCCTCAGTTCATTTAGCTCGTTGAGTTGAACCTTGTGATGATCACCGGCTTTGACGATGTCGAAGTTAGCCCACTTCAAGGCCCAGTGCGCCTTGTGTTCCAGCTCGATGGGTAGGTGGCAGGCTTTCCCGTACACAAGACGATAAGGTGTACAACCGATCGGGGTCTTGTAAGCAGTACGGAAAGCCCACAGAGCATCATCTAACTTATCGGCCCACGCGGCGCGATGCTCTCCCACAGTTCGCTCCAAAATTCTCTTCAAGCCACGATTGGAAATTTCGGCTTGCCCATTGGTTTGGGGATGATAGGCGGTGGAAAGACGGTGATTGACACCATACTTTGCCATGACTCGTGCAAATTGATCGTTGCAAAAATGAGTCCCGCGGTCACTGATGATAGCACGAGGAACGCCAAATCGAGCGAAAAGCTGCTTCAAAAAGTTCACAACCACCCTCGCATCATTCGTGGGAAGAGCCTTAGCTTCAACCCATTTAGAGACGTAGTCGACGGCGACGAGGATGTACTTGTTCCCTTTAGATGATGGAAATGGCCCCATAAAGTCGATGCCCCATACGTCAAAGATTTCACATTCTTGTATGAAATTTTGAGGCATCTCATCCTTATGTGTGATCTTGCCTTGACGTTGGCAAGCATCACAATGCTTAACCATTTCGTGAGCGTCACGATAAATGGTGGGCCAGTAGAATCCAGAATCAAACACTTTCTTAGCGGTGTAGTTGGGACCAAAGTGACCACCGGTGGGTCCTTTGTGGCAAGCTTGGAGGATGTCAAAAGCTGCCGGTCCGTCAATACATCGACGAATAATCAGATCAGCACACTGTTTGAATAGATAAGGGTCATCCCAAAAGTAAGTCTTAACATCATTCAAGAACTTCTTCTTTTGTTGGGATGTTAACCCTTGGATGAGAATACCACCCGCTAAGTAGTTTGCAATGTCCGCAAACCACGGGGTGCCATCAAGGTTGAGATTTATAGACATTAGAGTCTCCAGGGGGAAAGAGTCATTGATCTCTTTGTTCGGATGATCCCCCTGATATGGATCCTCAAGTCGACTCAAATGATCCGCGGCCAGGTTTTCGGCTCCCTTCTTGTCTCGAATTTCAATGTTGAATTCTTGAAGGAGCAAAACCCAGCGAAGAAGTCTTGGCTTAGAATCGTTCTTTGTCATCAAGTACTTCAACGCGGAATGGTCCGTGTATACGATGGTGGTGGATAAAACAAGATAGGGGCGAAATTTCTCAAAAGCATAGACAACAGCTAAAAGCTCTTTTTCGGTTGTCGTATAATGCAATTGAGCCCCCGTCATTGTTTTGCTAGCGTAGTGGATTGGTTGGAAGTGTTTATTCACTCTTTGGCCCAAAACCGCACCAATAGCAAAGTCGCTAGCATCGCACATCAATTCAAAAGGCAGCTCCCAATTTGGGGTAACCAAGACCGGTGCCTTAGTGAGCTTATCCTTGAGAAGATTGAAGGCTTCAAGACACTCTTTAGAAAAGATAAAGGGAGTATCTTTTTCCAAGAGGTGGGTCATCGGGCGAGCGATTTTAGAGAAATCCTGAATGAATCTACGATAGAAGCCTGCATGACCCAAAAAGCTTTTCACACCCTTCACAGTTGACGGTGGAGGTAATTTGGCTATGACATCAACTTTAGCACGGTCGACTTCAAGACCGGCTTTAGAGATTTTGTGTCCTAGCACAATGCCTTCTTTTACCATAAAATGGCATTTTTCCCAATTCAGAACAAGGCGAGTGTCTTCGCACCGCTTAAGCATGCGTTCCAAATTGGCAAGGCAAGCAGAGAAGGAGTCCCCGAAGACCGAGAAATCATCCATGAAGACTTCCATGGTTTGCTCAACCATGTCATGGAATATAGCCAACATGCACCTTTGGAAAGTCCCGGGGGCATTGCATAAGCCAAAAGGCATTCTTTTATAAGCAAATGTGCCGTAGGGACAAGTGAATGTTGTCTTCTCTTGATCTTGGGGATCGATGGGTATTTGAAAATAACCCGAGAAACCATCCAGAAAGCAGTAATATTCATTACCAGCTAGACGTTCAAGCATTTGGTCCATAAAAGGTAGAGGGAAATGATCCTTTCTCGTGGCATCATTGAGTTTGCGGTAGTCTATACAAACTCTCCACCCAGTAACGAGACGGGTAGGAATCAACTCGTTGTTTGCATTGGGCACAACGGTGATACCACCTTTCTTAGGCACACAATGGACTGGACTAACCCATGGTGAATCCGAAATAGGGTAAATCATACCCGCATCAAGAAGTTTGATAACCTCCTTTTTGATGACTTCATGGATTTTAGGATTCACCCTTCGTTGACTTTGAATTGTGGGCTTAAAGTCGTCCTCCATGAGAATTTTATGTGTGCAGAAATGAGGATCAATTCCACGGATGTCGGAGATTGTCCAAGCGATAGCACTTTTATGCTTCTTCAACACAGCGACAAGGCGTTCTTTTTCGTCTTCTTTCAGATCCTTTGCGATGATGACCGGTAGCTTCTCGTCATCTTCCAGAAAAACGTACTCAAGATGAGGCGGTAAGTCCTTAAGCTCAAGAGTAGGAGGATCCTCAATAGATGGTGAAACTAACGATGGATCATCATTAGTCACCTCTGTAGGAGCAGGAGGAGAGAATGGGTCCTCATTGAGAAGTCTCTCAATAGTACTAATGTCTTCATCCCAATTTGTGGACAAATTATCATACTTAATATCGAGAGGACCCAAGCTAGCTTCGAAGTCATCCAAGTCACTTTCTCCAAAAGGAGTCAATGCTGGAGCAATTGAGGCAACGGTCTCAACATTGGGTAGGGAAGAAAGAGTACTTTTGCAAGCATCATGAAAATGTTCTTCACAAGCCTCATCGAGAACATCAATAGCATTAACGCTCTCATACGAATAAGGTTGCTTAGAAATCTTACCCATGTTGAAGACAATTTGATCGTCACCAACTCTCATGATTATTTCGCCTGCGGCTACATCAATGAGAGTGCGACCGGTCCTCAGGAATGGACGTCCAACGATTAATGGAACACGAGGATCCATCTCGTAATCAACGACGACAAAATCCGCCGGGAAGGTGAATTTATCGACGCCAACAAAGACATCTTCGGCTATCCCCACTGGATAAGCAACCGTACGGTTGGCTAATTACAAAGTCATTCGTGTGGGGACTAGCTCGGGGAGAGATAATTGCTTCCAAACACTTAAAGGCATTAAGTTTATACTGGCACCTAGATCGGCTAGGGCCATGCAATTCTCTACTCCCGGGAAATTGCAAGGAATCAAGAAGCGACCCGGATCACCAAGTTTGGTGGGCAATTGCCTTAAGAGCACTGCGGAGCAATTCTCATTAAGGTGGGTCTGAGCAATGTCCAGAAGCTTTTCTTTATCACTTAAAAGATCTTTAAACATCTTAGCGTACTTGGGCATGTGAGCGAGAGCCTCGGCAAAGGAGATATTAAAATTCAATTGTTTGAACATTTTAAGGAAGTTCGAAACCTGAATATCATCCTTGCTCTTTTGCTTCTCTTTCCTCAACCTTGAAGGATAAGGTATATTGGATGAAGAAGAAGGCTTTAGGGGAATAGGATCACTCACAACCACGGGTGGTGGGGAAATGGGGATAGAAGGTGAAGGAGGTGAAGAAAGTTGCTCTTTTTCCTTGTTCACAATCACGGGTGGAGGTGTAGGAAGCTCGGGTTCCATATAACCTTTTCCACTACGAGTGGTGATTGCTTTCATCTCCCCCCTTGGATTCGCAACGGTATTACTCGGAAGAGTACCCGAGGAAGAGGGTTGATTACTTTGGATGAGCGAACCAATCATATCACGAAGGTGAAGAGCTTGATTGTTGAAAGAGTTTTGCATGTTGGCATTAATGTCATTGCTGTGTTTGGCCATGTCATTTCTTAGCTCGGCTCGAATATCGCTCCCTTGTTTCACCATGTCATTCTTCAAGTTGACAAATTGACTCTGAAGATTCGTCACCATCTCACGATTGGTCTTCATGAACGTCTCGACGTCTTGGTTTACGGCCATCGGTTGATTGAGAGGTGGAGCTTGGTAAGCTTGAGAATTTCCCTGAGTTGGGTATGGGTTTCGTTGAGATTGATATTGATTTTGAGCACGAGGTTGGGATTGATTGTTTCGGTTAAAGCTTTGTTGTTGGTTCTGGTTTGCAGGAGGGAATCCGGGAGGAGCAAGATAATTGTTGGAGCGATAACTTAGCAAGCCACGGTCTCCTTGAGGGCGAGCTTGATAGCCTCCCGTGGGATAAGTACCATATGCTGCGTTAACGTCTTCAGAATAATTGCCATGAGTAGAAGGACACTCATTGTAGGAATGAGGACCACCACATGTGTCGCAAGAGATAACAACGGCTTTAGCTTGTTGAGTTTGGTTAGAAGTCAAAATTTGGAGACTTTTGTTAATATCGAGAATAGCACGTTCCAAAATAGACGGGTTGGTGGTGGAAGAAGTAGACGAAACATTGACTCTCTGATTAGACCTTGAGGATGCGGAAGAATCCCAATTCTTGTGGTGAGTAGTCATGTTTTCAATCAACTCTCGACACTCCTCCGGTCTCCTTTTCATAAAAGTACCACCGGCAGCGGCATTGATCGTGTCACGATCACGAAAAGTGAGACCATTGTAGAAGGTGTCAATGAGAGTGACGGGGAGCATATTGTGATTAGGACAGCGGTCGATCAAATCATTGTAACGTTCCCAAGCATCGAAAAGTGATTCATCATTCTCTTGCATAAATCCACTGATTTGGTTACGAAGGCTAGTGACCATGGATGGGGGAAAGTAGCGCGATAAAAAGCGTTGAGTCATGTCGTTCCACGTATGAATAGAATTCTTAGGAAGACGGTCAAACCATTTTTCGGCATGGTGAGAAAGCGAGTGTGGAAAAAGTTGAAGGCGAAGGTCATCCATAGAAACACCGGGGCACTTCATGCTTTGGGTAATGGTAATGAATTTGTCGAGGTGTTTGTTGGCATCATCGTCCGGAATTCCACGAAACGGATTCGTTTGCACTTGTTGTATCATATGATGCTTCAACGAAAACTCCTGAGCCGTGACGTGCATTGGCGCAATCGGGCCTCCGCGTCCATTCATGGTGGGTTGGCACAATTCCTCCATGGTTCGTAAATCAGGTAGAAGGACATTGTTGTTGTTGTTATTGTTGTGGTTGTTATTCAAATTATTTTGAGGTGGGTGATTATTGTTGTTGTTGTTAACACCAGCCATATCTAAATCTTCAAGATTCTCGGGCTCAGAATAGTTTGTAGATCTAGTACGCATGCACCTGCAGAAGAAAAATATACACAAGGAATATCTATATAATCTTTTTGGGTTTTATAGGTTTTTTAATGTTTTTGTATTTTTGAAGAGTTTTATAATTTTTATGGATTTTTTGAAAATTTTTATAGCAATGAAAATAACGTTCAAAGAACGGATCCCAAAATTCAATGCGTCTCTCACTAGAAACCGTTTATCTTAACGAAAAGACCCGGCAGCGGCGCCATTTAATACAAGGCTTTTGACACCCTATATGAAAGTTCAAGTTCGTTATAGTTCCGAATCTTTTCGAATTGAAAACCGGTCTTAAGTGCGACTCAATCGTCTTTTGGTGAATCAAGAGAATGGTTTGGTTTGTTGTAAACTAATTGCAAGTAATTAAAGTGTCGTTAAGTAAAGCGGAAGTTAAAAGATTAATTTGGATGACGAGTAAAAATAAATGCATATAAACGTAAGGGTGACAATGAAAAATACTAACTCTTTAAATAAAACTAACACTTGGAAAATTTAGAAAAATAAAAAGTACTATAAGAAAGTTAGATCGAAAGAAACCAATACAAACCAAAAGGGAGACCCGATCGGAATGTTTTCCGATCGGATGGTCGGAATATGGGTAAAACGACACAATCGGAATATAGGGACAATGACATACAATCGGAATGTATATAAAAAGGGTCAATCGGAATACTTGCTTAAGGGTTCAATCGGAATATGGGAAAGCCTACACAATCGGAATATTAGATAAAAGGGGTCAATCGGAACACTTAAACTCTGACTCAATCGGAATACCTAACACCTTACCGTCGGAATATTAAGGGAGACACCAATCGGAAAGAGAGGAAGGGTTGCCGATCGGAAAAGGGATTTAAGCCCTTTCCGAAAATGGAGGAAATCAGTTGGGGAACACCCGGTCGGAATAACACCAATCGGAAAGGGAAGTTTACCACCCTTTCCGAAATTTGTGGAAAATGAGCAAAAAGCTAGGAAATAAGCTATTAGATCGAGCTTATTCCCAAAACTAAATCGCATCAACTAAACCGAATCAAATAAGCACTATGATCAACTTATTCAACTCGAAATTAAGCAACTTTTTAGATCAAACAATAAAAACATAAACTTTTTAATAAAACTTTTTAATAAGAAAAATAAGCTAATCATAAAAATAAGCCAATAAGCACAAAAGTCTTAAAGCTTAATCAAATGAAAACTTATAAAATGATCAAAAGATTAACTTTTTTAGCATGACATCAATTAGAACAACACGGATCACATGATAATCACACCAAAATCAATCTTAAATCAAAGAAAAGTAGAATGAGATTAGGAAATAAAAGCTTAAAATAGAACTTTGATTAATGAAATAAGCAATACAAAAGTATTTAATCTTGAAAGATTAAAAGAAAAAGATGAACTAGTGAGAGAAAGTTTAAGACTTTCTCTCTCTAAAAACTAAAAAGTGAAAATTAACTAAAAACTCTCACCACCCTCCTAATGACTATTAGGAGGGTATTTATAGGGAAGGTGGAAGGAGTGCATGTGTTGCATTTTCTTTCTTGCTTTCTTCACGTTTTCTCGACTCGACTTTAATTCTTCGTCTTTGTCGTCTCGGGATTTGAACTTGTCTTTTAATTTTCTTCTTCTATTAGACTTAAGTTCTTCGACTTCGTTAAACTTCCGTCTTTTAACTTTTTCTTCGATAAATCTTCAGAATAGGTCTTGGACTTCCGTTCTTTTTGCACTCTTGATCTTTTGACTTCGTCTTTTTCCCGTTTTCTTCAGTAAAAGCCCGTGAAAGCCCGTGTTTTCTTCCTTTTTCATATTTAGGTCCTAAAACACAATAAAAACACAAACCACGCATAATTCCGACTTTTACGACATAAATCACACGTTTTGGTCTTGTTATTATTGGAAATAAGTGGTAAAAGGATAAGTGTTTTCACACTTATTAAATCCCCTACACTTGACCATTGCAATGCCCTCATGCAATGCATTAATTTTAAAGCACGGTTTACATTCTCCATCATAAATAACCAACCTTGGCCTTTATTAAATACTAATCATAAAAGATAGAAATAAGAAAAGAAATTAAAAACTTACATTGGGTTTTGGCGGCCATGAACGTTTATCATCCTCAAGTTTCACGTTCCCCATACCAAGCTTAGAAACGAGATCATTGTTATTATAAGTTAGCAAACTATCATGAACTCATGTGGGCCAATTATTCACTTAGACTCCCTTATTCCTAGGTGTATCTCTTATATTTTATTTTTGTCTTGAATGATCACGAGGATGCATTGTTTGACTTATTTCGATATTTATTTAGTCCGAAAATAAGGTGAACGATTTAATCAATAGTTAGCTAAAGGACCAAATCTTTTAAAACTGCTTCTCGGGATATCAGAAAGTTCATATCTTGGCATAACTTGGTTCGCGATTTGAGACCTTTCTCGGGCCGATATTTGGCAGCGACTTCATACTTCGAATCTTCGAGAGACGTTCTTGAAATTATGGTCTTCTCTTCATAATAGGAATTTCTTCACTTGAAGTTTTTGAGAGATTCTTCATCTTTGGACCACGACTTCTTCATTTTTCTCCAATCTTTATTTTGGACTTTGATATACAACGATCCGCCTCCTTTTAGGACTTGGATCTATTTATCCTCATACCTTGTTAGGCTCTTTTTGGATAGACTTCTCCATGACTTTTGGGGAGTTCTTGCTTTTCGTCGTGTGTCTTGATCCTTCATATTGATTTTCGATAAATGATTCTTCACATCACTTTTGGATCTTTAGCAACAAACTGTAGCCCTCATGCCTTGTTAGGGCCTTTTCGGACTCGCCAATCTTCGCGCCCCGCTTCATAAGTTATGCCTTGGCTATGAACTCTCGTCATTACCGAGCAACTTTTAAACGATCTGGGGCTAGAAGCTAAGTAACCTTTTAAATCGTACAACCTTATTTATTAGCAGATAAATTTATTAAGCAAGCGGAGGGAGAATAGGCTCATAATTAACTCACATAAATTCACGAAAGAATACCGAACTTATAATTGACTCTATCATCTCTCGTCCTCCACAGTTTAAAATCTCAAGGAATGAGACTCGTGGATGCTTAGCCTATTAAATCAAAGTTTTGGGTTTTCGAGTCGCCTATAGGATCTTGCAAATTCTTAGACTTTTTCAAGTTTAGAAATCGCATTTTAAAGTTCCCTTGATAAACGACTCTCTAGGATCAATTATAGGAACTTGCGAAAAGTTCTTGTTCTTAACCTGTGAGAGTTAAGACTTTCGCGTTTTATAGCTCCCTATATAAAAGCCTAGCAAAACTTGACTTAAACACGTTAAGGATACTAGCTAGAGTAAACTTAGGTAAGTAAACTCGGGTTGAGTCAAAATGTTCACGACTAAGAAAAAATCTAAAACCACTTTATTGAAAAACTATTCTAGCAAGGGAAGAAAATAAACATAATAAAGGAAAATGCAACTATACACCAGGCCAAAATAGATTAAAAATTTTGAAAAATGTCGAAAAATCAAATTTTCCGGTTAAAATGAGGGCAAATTCATGGAAAAGACCACTTACTTCGATAGAAGTCCCCCCTACACTTGAGATAAACATTGTCCTCAATGTTTAAGCATGTGGGAGTAAACTCCCCTACACTTAGGACATTGTGCACTTTGTTTAAATCTTGCTAAGGAAAGGACAACTAAAGTGAATTCAATGTGAACATATAGAATATGAAATATTGAATCACAAGAGTTTAGGATAGAACCGGGAAGATGGAAAACACGGTATCACGGTTCGTCAAAAGTCATCAAGATGCTCTCTGAAGCTTGAATCCCTGCACAGCACAAGAAACAAGACAACAAACATATGCGGGGCTCCCCCTACACTTATTATGAAAGCAGTAATGGATAGAACACGGGTTGCCTCCCGAGAAGCGCTTGTTTTTGTTCACCGAGTCATGAGCCTGACTCGACCCAATTTTAGTTCATGGGGAACGTGGTGAGGGATGGAATCATCTCTTGAGAGATGTCCTCACCAAAGTACAGCTTCAAACGCTGGCCATTCACCTTGAAATTGGGCCCATTCGGCTGAGAAAGCTCAATGGTCCCATACGGAAAGACTTTGGCGACGGTGAATGGACCAGTCCAGCGGCTCTTCAACTTGCCAGAGAAGATCTTCAACCGAGAGTTAAAGAGTAAGACTTGATCACCAGCGTGGAACTCTTGGTTCTTGATTTTAGCATCGTGGATCATCTTCGTCTTCTCCTTGTAGATCAGCGAGTTCTCATAAGCTTCATTCCTCAGTTCATTTAGCTCGTTGAGTTGAACCTTGCGATGATCACCGGCTTTGACGATGTCGAAGTTAGCCCACTTCAAGGCCCAGTGCGCCTTGTGTTCCAGCTCGATGGGTAGGTGGCAGGCTTTCCCGTACACAAGACGATAAGGTGTACAACCGATCGGGGTCTTGTAAGCAGTACGGAAAGCCCACAGAGCATCATCTAACTTATCGGCCCACGCGGCGCGATGCTCTCCCACAGTTCGCTCCAAAATTCTCTTCAAGCCACGATTGGAAATTTCGGCTTGCCCATTGGTTTGGGGATGATAGGCGGTGGAAAGACGGTGATTGACACCATACTTTGCCATGACTCGTGCAAATTGATCGTTGCAAAAATGAGTCCCGCGGTCACTGATGATAGCACGAGGAACGCCAAATCGAGCGAAAAGCTGCTTCAAAAAGTTCACAACCACCCTCGCATCATTCGTGGGAAGAGCCTTAGCTTCAACCCATTTAGAGACGTAGTCGACGGCGACGAGGATGTACTTGTTCCCTTTAGATGATGGAAATGGCCCCATAAAGTCGATGCCCCATACGTCAAAGATTTCACATTCTTGTATGAAATTTTGAGGCATCTCATC